>CM027469.1:22342781-22366311 GCA_015776775.1 Magallana hongkongensis
ATACTATACTTTGTTTAGCAGTTTTGGTTTCTATAAAACGTTTTTTACACTGTATTTAAAAAAAAACCACACACACATTTACTTGCACGTGATGTAGGGTAAGGTTTAGTCATATGATTTTTATAATAATATGGCAATTCTTGCAAAAAAAAGCAATTGATATCAATTTAACGTCTGATCATTTTTTTTATATATTTGTTGTAAACTGATGGTAATACCTTCGAGCAAACAAGCAACAAACTACAATGATGTATTTTTCCTTAATTTCCGTTGATATGTTAACATTTTAAAGTTTTTTTTGTACATCTACTGATTAAAATGAAAACACTTTTATTTTCAGATGGACTAAACTCCAATGCAGCACGAACCCACTGTCTATTTCAACAGGGGAGGATAACTAGGATGTGCAGCGTTATCATTTACTTGTATTTGTAATGTGAATTTTAAACCTTATTTATTAACAAGAAAAAAATAGTGACTGAAACAAAATGGAAATTACGTTCTTACATAACTATGAACATGTTTTATTTTAAAATTGTTTCAAAGTGTAATGTTTGCTATTTTTTTGTTCTATGAATACTGTTATATAAATCAAAGATAGAACTTTGCATTTAACTTTAGGTTTTTTATGTAATTTATTCTGAAACAACGCGGGGGTGTTAAGGAAGCATATGGGCAATTTGCCGTCTTATTTTGACTGTTGTATTCAAAATCGTGAAATTAAATAATTATTTTGAATAAGATCAAAAACTTAGTATTATCCTTTGAAATAGATGTCAGTGCAATAAAATCGGGTAGTACATTACTGCCACATTGGTGCATTATCACGTGACAACTATAAATAGCTTACGTATATTCCTTAACATAAAATGAGATAGAACAACACTACCCCGCGGTTTCCAAAATAAAATAAACATACCAAGTGAAGGCAAAACATATCAGTTTAATCAAAACCGCTGCTAGAATCCTATGTATTTCCTTATTAAAAAGTTATTCATCCGGTTCTCGTAAAACCTTCCCAACATTTATAAAGTTTGCACGGAAAACGGCAAATTGCATTAAAACAACACACACCATGGGATTCTAGCAGCACTTTTCAATTTAAGCATTGATCAAACTAACGATACGTATAAAATTTCAAGTTCAATATACACGGGGTAGTGTTGTTCTAGTCGGATTTTTATATCGTAAACAACGACAGAGGAAAGCCTGGCCGAGAAATAAAAGCAAATTTACATACCTTTTAGCGAATGATTGATGAAACTAACATCTCCCCCAGTATTCTTATGTTCAATTCTCAATAAATCACACCACAATACTTTATTAGAGTTCTTAGATTAGTTATATTTTTAATTTGTTTACAATGCTTTCCGATCAAATTCACACGACATTCAACTTTTAGTCATGACGTCATCAATTTGTAAATCTACGTAATACAAACTAATTTCTGGCAAAAATTGTCATCAGTATCTTTTATTTGGTTTTGGTCTACGTTTCGTTGCTTATATATTTGAATATGTACATAATAACTAAGATTTGTGATTTCACGGAATTACATGTAACTCAGATTCCATATGCTTCCTTAACACCCCCGCGAACCCAAATTTGTATCTCTTTATTGTGGACATATGCAATGAAATATATGATAACATTGCATGTTTCAACTTAGAATCATTATTGTTTGTTGGTTTATTTTCCTACTTTGAAATGTTCTGTATATTTTAAACTGTCTATTTGTTAAACATCAGACACAGAAGTTGTCTCTAAAAAAGCATGTTTGGATATGTTTTATTTGGAACAATAGGAAAAAAATAACCGATCATCAAATAAGGTTTAACAAACTTAACGAATTAGATTATTTTAATCGTTATTGTTACACAATGCTAAAATAAAACTGTGACTCTGGTCCATATCTTTTTCACTCTAAATAAAATAAGTTGCAAATGATGACGTATTTTGAAAAAAACGTAATTGGTCTGAATTGCAGTTTGAAAATAAAAGAACATGAAAATCACATTTTAAAAATCTTATTGTCTGCGTTGCTAGTTAAATACCTTCTTCTTAGCGGTTAGCATATAAGCTAGCGTATATGCTACGCTAGCGTATACATGTATGATGTGTGGCATATATAAAGTATTATTAAGCAACACGGAAATTTCGTGAAAACGATTTCCTTAAAGTCAGGACCCCCCCCCCCCACCCCCCTTCAAAAAAAATACTGCAATTTAATTTAAGCATCTTTTCGAATACAAACGACACCTAAAAAAACATGTTTTCTCTCTCTCTCTCTCTCTCTCTCTCTCTCTCTCCCAATTTCCCTCAAAGTCTACTCTAAACTAGAGAGAAGTGTGGACATTTTACCGTTAAAATGTGGTTCATTTGAAAAGAAAGGCAAGATCGCCGTATCGATAGAAAACCTTGCTGTCGGCCATTGCCATGTACTGCTAAAGTATAGGCATAACTTCGCCAATTCTTAACATTGCGCACTTACGACGATTTGCCTCTATTGGGTCAAACACATTGACAGTCAACCAGTTTGGTATTATAACGGATTATAATTACCATGCACGCATTTATGTCCACTGTAGACGAGGTGTTGGTTAACGGGAGGTTTACATATTGGCCTTACAATCCCGTCTCTGAAGCCCTAACGATGCTGGAGTGGTCGCCGTAATCCAATACAGGACCTTTGTACCTGTAACGAGCGAAACAAAATCGAAATGAAACGAAAAAAAAAACGAAAAAATCGAAACGAAACGCAAGTTGCATAAGTTCCAAATATTGAAAATCTGAAAACATTAGTTAAATTAAACAGTTTTATACAAGTTTGTCATAGAACCTCTTGCATTTGTCCATCGATTAATATAGTAAATTTTTGAAAAATCTGACATGGGTCAGATAAAAGCGCAATAGTGCAAGGGAATCCAACTAATTAATGAAACTGGAATCTTACCTGTGTTACCATTATCTCCCTACTGTTTGAAACAGTGCTGGGAGCTGAATGAAATCGAGTGGCATTTTAAGTAAATAAACTTAAATTATAAGAACTCCCTCCATTATTCTAACCATGCACTGTTTACGTTGAATTTGATAATTGTTCGTGTTTTAAATAGTTCAAGCTCCCAGCACTTTTCAAATTTTTAAATGTGTATTTTACAAGATAGAAACAGATATAAATATGTATGTTTATGTTAATCCCCTGCACTTTGCATTTTTTCTTAATAACCCTCGTTAGTCTTCCTATTAGTACATGTATTATCATGTGACAGGGTATTCCCATGAGACTCGCTCAATATTTGCTCCTGTGGTAGCAAGATAACTAATTTGTATATTTATATAGTATTACTTTATGTAAAAACATATTTCTGAAGAACATCGAGCTTATTCAAAGGACACTATTCTAAGTTTCACATATCTCTAAATTTATTGGGCGTCCTTAACGTAGCCTTTATATTCAATAGAAAAAGAAAATAATAAGTAACAAATGACTGCTAGAGTGTCGATATCACAATTTGTAATATTTTTGAAACTCTGATTATAGCTATAATACAAACACATTAACATTTGAATACCTCTCCTACATTTATGTTTATTTAGCACCAAGACCATTGAATTATTTGTATTTCTGTCATTTTTGGTCTCGAAACGATAATATCTGGTTGGAATCACTGAAACTGTCCCCGGGTGAGCGACTGGTGACGTTTTCTGCACGGTGAACGAAATTTTGTTAGCGGTTTTGAACGGTGATTGGTGAGAGCACACAGAACGCGAACGGATTGTAAACACGATCACAAATGATAAAGCAACTTTTAAAATATATTTTATTTTATTTTTTTCAAAAGATTCACGTGTGATAGTAAAATGTCGATATAATCTCTCGGTGATCGGTGATTGTCACAGCGAAGTTTGATCTCACAGAGGTTTCATCAATCAAAGAAAGACTTAAATCTGATCAATTCATAATGAATTTATTACTACTGCCAATCATTTTAATGCTATTTTAAACAAAACGACATTCATTCTGTTTTAATTTTTTTTTTTTTTTTGGGGGGGGGGGGGGTTATCAAAAATACATGCCCATTTTGGTTTTCACGTTCTCTTGAATAGTCTTTCCACTTCGAAGTTCCGAGTGGCAATGACGATGAATTAAACCTGCGTGTTGAGCGAACGATGAACGGTTGCAGAGTGCCTAATGAACGCACTATGAGCGTACGGTGACCGCCTAATGAACGGTGAGCACAATCGGAGCGGAGTGAAGAGCTCAAAACACTGAACGATGAACGTATGATGAGCGAACGGTAGCGTAATACAAAAACTGTTAAGTAGAAAGTATCAGGGACTGAAATCATCATTTATGTTTTCACTTAACATCAACTCGGAGGCTTTTGTTCTAATTGTCATTTTTGCATAAAATGGATACATTGTATAAGAGAACATTTTTAATCGTGTTTCCTTTGTTTTAACTTCAATTCATTTCCTTCTCACGGTCTGCTTTATCATATCAAAATCAGAGACATGGATGTAAATGAACAAAGGGGTGTAATTATCAAATAAAATGATATAACAAAACAAACCTGTTTGTGATATAGCCTTTCTAAGTTTGTGTACTTCCTTTTCACGATCTGCTTTATCAGATCAAATGTTAGAGAAACGGATAAAGCCAATTTAACAACTTTGTGTGAAATGGAGAATTGTATAACATTAAGCACCTGTTTGATGTTTGTCAATACTAGATATTGCTCTGTTTAGTGCATTTATATATATTCCATGGTTTTATAAAAACAAGCCGTGAGAACTATAATGTTGATAGGAAGACATACAGACAACATTGAAAAGTAGTGTTTTAAGACAGACAAAGACGAAGAAACAGATACACGATTATTTTAAATCTTATACATTGATATATAAGATGACTGTCTTAATGATATTTATTTTTTTGTTACCTAATCTTTAGTAATTAAGTAAAAAACATGAATATGTTCCTACAAAAACATTAAACATGAAAACTACTTATATTCATACATGTAATTAGTCGTAATGCATGTGCATTTTATTAACTGATATCAACAACACTTGATCAGGTGTACATTTTATTAAGTGATTACTTTTTTTTCAATAAGATATTCTAAACATGGCAGCAAATGTAATTGAGCGTTCTTTATATAAATGGATCATCGTCATTATATTAGTTTACATTTAAATGACATTCTTTTATGGATGATCTCATTGTTCATATTGATAAGATTTCTTGCATGTTTATAAAAATACCATACACTGGGTTTCATCTTTTAGACTATATCATTAAAATAATTTTACACATCGTTTAACTGGGTTCATTTATTATCAGATGTTAAGACCTCGTATTAATTTAATATGTCATTTATTCATATTTTGACAAAGACTCATTTACATTTCGAAGTTATCATTTTTAAATATAACGGTTTTCTTAACAACGGCTGATCCTGTGTACATCATACACGGAAGCTTTTTGGCAAGGCTTGCACCGGACAACACCTGTAGTAAGACCAATACTGGTACTTGTTCTGTAGTTGCAAATTGAGAGTGTACTTAAAGCTGATCTTTGTCGTAATCATACACCTTTTGTAGCTTTGGTCTTCATAGAAAAATCACTCAAATGTAGCAGGGTTGTTCTTTTAGGTGTGAGTGATCCGAACTCCCCCCCTTTTTTAAGGAACGCATATGCATGAAATGCTAAATTTAAAAAAAAACCATCAAAATGTCATATGTAGTAAGTAGTAAGTAGAATAAATAGGAAAATGATACGAGAAGCTTGTCCCGATTGTCAAAAGTAAATAGTTATCGAACAACGAAAAAGCTGGTATGTCATTTTGTCTCACATCAAAATTTTGATGATTAAGAAATAACTTGAGATGTCTGGGATATTTGGCAATTTAAAATAATACGCCAGTGCAGAAATATACTAAATGGAAATAATTTCATATTAAACAATTATAATTAAGTTTGATGGTTTGCAGCAATGCTAAGTATTTTAATCCAATAAGTGTTACATTGTTATTCCATTTTAATTAATTAATAACGATGAAAATAAATCTTCAAATGTGCATTCATATTAGAAAGTGTATCAACTGTCTAAAATCTAAATATTTTTTGTTAAAAAGGGCGTGATCACGATTTTGGTCATCTTTTTTTCGATGAAACGTCTACGATGCTTTAGTGTGGCATTTCTATATGTAAACTAAAATTATTTGAATGCAGTTGTTGAGTTGTATGCAAGATGCACAACTTGCAATTCCTTTTATTTTAAAACAGCTTACGTCATACTTTTTGTTTACAATTTGAGCGTTGAAGGAAAAATTCCAGTTTTTAAACCGATAATGAATGTTATAATAGTAAGAAACTGGTTTTTGCTTGAAAAAAATTAAATGATAGAAAAATCAGCTTGAAAAATGAATATGTTTTACTGGCAAACGACAAAGATTTGGGAGTTCTCTTCCTTGCTTTTAGCTCACCAACTGACAAGCAAATTCCGGTTGATCAGAAAAAATGCGTTTCTAAAGCACTGTGAATAATAAAGTGATTCAGAAATGTACTATGGCAATTCATTATACACTCGTGTATTATATTTCTATGTCTGACGATATTATTTGTGTAAATAAAAGTTTATGAAATAATGGAATGTAAACATATTGCAATCAGACCCCACAAATGTCATGTTGAGTGCATTGAACATAAATCACTTTGCAAATTTAAACGTTTAAAACACTGTAACATGCGCTTAATTATTATGAAGAAATAAAGAAAGAGAATCTTTAACGTTCAATATAACGTTTGAAGCCCCTAGTAGATATCCCTTTGTCCTTTTTATGATATAATGCACTGTGTGTGTTCATTAGATGGGGCACAAATAAAACCACTCATTTATTTTTGTGATATCAAAAGGTCAGGCTTTTATCAAATTGCTCGTAATTATTAATTAGAACAATTCCCTGTTGTCAGATGTATAATACATTATTTTTATATTTCCTGAGGTTTCAGTTTATTTTTTAAAGTGCTTCGTTGTTATTGTGTATTAAGCGTAAACAATCACAATCAATGATCGATAAGTCAAAAGTATAATTTTTTTCCAACTTAAACATTTACAAAGGTGTTTTAAAATAATATGTCGTTTGTTTACAAAATGGTGATTAAAATGAAATCAAACCTTTCAAAATACTACCGCACATATGTAATGGTCAATGCTGTTTAAATATGTATTTGTTCTCATTATTTACCCCAAAAAAAACACACAAAAACTATGAGGTAATTAATATGTACTGATTACATTTCTCAACGTAACTGAAATGAATCAATTGCATTTAAAACAAAAATATAATTTCATGCAATTAACAAAATTTGCTATGAGCTCACGGTTAACCTTAACGAGTGGTGAGCACATGCGGAGCTAAGTGAAGAGTCAAAAACTGTGAACGATGAACGTATGGTGAACGAACGGCGAACGTACGATAAGAGAACGGTAGGCGAATGCAAAAATGGTAAAGTAAAACGTATCAGGGACTGAAACCATTATTTATATTTAACTTGCCAGTTTTGCATTAAATGGATACATTGTATAAGAGAACGATTTTAGTCGTGTTTCCGTTGTTTCCACTTTGTGCATTTCCTTCTCACGGTCTGCTTTATCATATTATTATCAGAGACAATGATGTAAATGAACAAATTGTTGAAATTATCATATAAAATGATATAACAAAACAATTCAAACTTGTTTGTGATTCTAGCCTTTCTACGTGTATGCATTTCCTCTCCACGGTCTGCTTTATCAGATCAAATATTAGAAAAACGGGTATAGCCAATTAAATGACTTTGTGGGAAATGAATCATTGTATAACTTAGGCCAACCTGTTCGTTGCTGTTTGTTAGTTTAAAATATACTTATGTTGAGTGCATTTGTTATAACATTGGAACATGTACGTCAGCATTGAAAATTAATGTTTAAAGACATGCAAAGACAAACAATTAGATAAACGTATTTTTTTTTAAAATTCTCTGAACCCCGAGATTCTTTAGTAGTAGCTATTAAGAAAACATGAATATGTTTCTAAAGGCATTATAAAACTATGTATACATGTATTTGCTATTAGTCTTAATGATTTTGTATTTTATTAATCAATATCAATAACACCTGGTCAGGTAGTACTTATATTAAGAGGTTTTGAAAAAGATTCTTTTTAAACATTGGAACACATGCATTTGAGCGTTTCTTTTTACAAATATATAATTGTAGTTTTCATAACATTAGTTTACATTTTATCAAAACGGCATTGTTTAAGAACGATCTCACTGTACATATTAATAATATAACATGCATGCACTGGTTCATTTCTTTGCCTAAATGTCAAAAAGTTAAACACTTTACGGAAGTATATAGTAAACTCAAATTCTCAAATTACAATCTTAATATGTTTAAGTATCGGTAAAATGGGCTTATTTTTTATCAGTCATACCCTGATAAAGTTTTTTTTTTTACTGTTCGAAATTACTATTTTATAACGATCCTCTTGACTTGTAGCAAAACAACGTCTGATTCTCTGCAAATCGCACTCTGAGAAACTTTTGAATTGGTAACAACGTGCAACACATGCAGTAAGAACAATACTGGCTCTTGATTTCTAGTTGCAAAGGATTTCTTTCGGGGAGTTTACTTAATTTCTCGCAAAGAAGTTTGAACACACGTAAACTTTCAATAAAAAATCACCAAACTCATAAACCATGTGTGAATTGAAACTTTGTCACTGTACATTCATGTGCATTATTATTACAGGGTTAATGAAATCATTTTAATTATTTAGGAATAAATAAATCAACTAAACTTTCTAGATTCTACATGTATGAACTATCAAAATAATATAGCCTGACATACAGTGATATTATTTTATAATACAAACTTCAACCGGATTGGATTTTACAAAATGCTAATCATGAGTATGTGTACATTGTTCATGTGAAAAACAGATTACTTTTAGGTGGGTTTTATTTTAAAAAAACAAAAAAAAAAAAACATTATAAAGTCGCCCGGTTATATTTAGTCTAATGTTAATATAATATCTTTTTGTTCAAGCGCACCTCGCTTTTATAATTGAGATATTGCTTCTTCTTAAGTGTCACAGCTTTCGACGTGCTAAACACTTATAAGTAGCTTGTTAAACACTCTGAGCTCCCAATTAAATCACATTGAAATTTAATGATTGCCCTGGACAGACATAATTAGTCACACCAAACCGCACGTGGCTTGGGTATTTGTCAAGTGTTATGTTTTAACTACTGGTGTTCTTTTTTTAAAGTTTTTGTAATAGAAGATTGTTTGTAATCCGTGCCAACAAAAGATATTTATATAAGTTGTAGAACTTGCATATCAATCGTTTTAAAATCAATAAAGTTAAGTTTTTTTATAACCAAGAAAGATGTAGCAAAATTAGTGGGTTTTTTTTTTAAATATTCTATAACAAGAACTTCATGGAAAAATCTAAATTGCTGTATTGATGCCTTGTCAGATTTAATACAAAACTTGAAGTAGAGAGGGAAATATTAAAATGAAATCATGTAAGCTAACATAAAGTTTATAGGTGAATCATAATTTTTTTTCTAGTAATAGCGATAGCGTTAACCGTTGAACTAAAATAGGAAAATCAACTTGTTTTAGGTTTTTCATTTTTTGTTTATTTTTCTGTTTTCTTCTTTTTTTTAAAGTGATTTTCAAATACTGGAAGCAAAGATCAAAATCAAGAAACTGCATATGTAGTTAGGTCAGTGCCATTGTCATATTTTATTCCATGTGATTTGTGTGCGCTTTAACCTTCAATTGTTTAAAAACATCGATCTTTTGTCTCTGTTACAGTAACAAGCTGAAATGTTGGTATAATTGTCACTAGTGTTAAGACGGCCCTTACATGCGATTAAAAGCTTTATCAAAATAAAAAAGGGCAACTACGTGTATGATGACGTTAATAAAGACCCAAAACCCGCAGTAAAACTTTTATTATTCTGATATATCTAAGAGTGTAAAACACAGTTTTCTCTATGACATTATCGCGACGTCATCACAAGAGGGACAGACACAACTGACCCCTATAGTGAAATGTTATAAACACCTGTTTTATATATATATATATATATATATATATATATATATATATATATATATATATATATATATATATATATATATATATATGTACTTCTCATATACATAATACAAGTGTGCTCAACTTTAAACGGTGTATTAAAGGCCCAGATAATAACAGATAGTTACCGGTAATTGATAAACCGGTCAGGTGCAGTAAAAAGGTCTTCCATAGTTTGAGTCTGACGAGGCGGTGCACTCTTTGGATGTTTAATCTAACTCTGTCTCACATCTGTTTTGCTTACATTTTTGTATCTATTTTGGAGTTGAGGATCAAAGTTTTCAGTGAATAAAATGGGGTATATGAATAGTCAATGCTATTGTTAATTTGTTAACAGAATAAAGTTTCTAAATTAAGATAAGAATTTTTTATATAAAGACATACCCATACAACAGAATGCTGGCTTTGTGGTGACATTTGTCCAACCCATTAACACACTCACATGTACTATGCTCTATTGTGTAATTTGTATATATAAGAGATATCTAGATGAATTAAATATAAACATGATAATATTTTCTTTCTAAATATCTGATAAAATGAACTTCATTTCCTCATTAAATATTATAATATGTATATGTATGACTCATTATCATCATATTGATATGATAAAGCAGATCGTGAGAAGGAAATCCACAAAAGTGGAAACAACGGAAACAAGATTAAAATCATTTTCGTATAAAATGTATCCCCTCAATGCAAAACTGACAAGTTGAATATGAATGATGGTTTTAATAACTGATACGTTCTACTTTACCGTTATTGCATTCGTCTACCGTTTTCTTATAGTGCGTTCAGGGTGCATGTTGTTAATTGCATTGAATTCCATTTTGTTTTAAATGCAATTGCTTTCTTTCAGTTACGTTGAGAAATGTAATAAAATACAAATCAATTACCTCATAGTTTTGGGTTTTTGTAAATCTTGAGAACAAATACATGTTTAAACAACATTGGTGCAGTGTATACACATATGTGCGGTAATATTTTCAAAGGTTTGATTTTATTTTAATCACCATTTGGTATACAAACGACACATTATTATAAGACACCTTTGTAAACGTTTAACTTGAGGGGAAAATGCAATTTAAAATGAAATGAAAAATTATAAATACATGATATTTGACGAACGTATTTAAATACTATTAATTTACTGAAATTGAAAAGTAAACCCGATTACCAATGACTTTCAATTGTATATGTTAACAATGTGTTTTAAAACCCATACTTGACGTCTACGTCAACATTGTAATTTTTATTTGCAAATCTTTTGACTTATATTTCACAGATTGTGATCGTTTACGCTGAATATACAATTAAGGAAACACTTTAAGAAATTAAATGAAACCTCGTGATCATGTCTATAATTTATAATGTTCCCATACATCTAACAGCAGAAAATTTATCTAATTAGTAACTACGAGCGGTGTGATAAAAACATGACCTTTAGATATCACAAAAAAAAATAAATAGGTGTTTTTTTTTATTGTGTCATGTGTTATGAACACACATGATGTATCGTATCATAAAATGGACATGGCGATATATCTGCTGGGGGATTCAAACGTTATATTGAGCTTTGAAGTTTCCTTTTCTTAATTTCTTCATATTGCTAAAGGTTATATTAAAATTGTATTAAACGTTTTAATTTGCAGTGAATCTATGTTCAATGTACTTAACATAACATTAGTTGGATCTGTTTGCAATATCTTAACATCCCATTATTTCATAAACTTTTATTTACAAAAATGATATCGTCACTCATAAAAAATATTATAAATATGACGTTAGCTGTTTTAACATAACAAAACAATTGTAAGCTCTGTATCTTGTATTTAACTCAACAACTGCACCCAAATTTTAGTTAACAATTAGAATGCCTTACTAAATCATTGTATTCATCGAATAAAATGACAAAAATCGTGATCACGGCCTTTTAAAACGGGAATATTTATGTTTAAGACAACTAAATTATTGATAGACTTTCTAATGTGATTGCACATATTAGGATTTTGCATTGTTAAAAGTGCAAATGCTTTTTTGTCTTCGAAATGATAGGTTAATTAGGTGTTAAAACTGATTGAATTAAAGAATTAAACAGTAAAACATGTAAATGAGGTTAGGGACAATTCTTATTCAACTGGACCTAATAATACATTTTGATTTAATGATTTAATAATAATGATAATTTCATATCAGTTGAAGACAACAATAAAAACAATTCAACTTATTTTTCGCATGACTTCAAAAACAACATTGCAAACATTATCCCAGATACCTAATGAATAACATGAAAACCAAGTTATCTGAGAATAGTTTATTTGGCGCTTCTGGCCGCGGTGAAATTATGGGGGCTACCGCAGGGCCGCCCCCAACAAAAGCAAGCAAGCAAGCAAAAAGCAAAGCAACAAGCATTAAGCAAACATGATGTAATCAATAGGCAACTATGACGTAATTATGATGTCATCAACAAGCAAATATGACGTTATCAATTATCAATAAGCAAATATGACGTAATCATGCACTGGGTAAACGCAAGTGCATTAACGTTCTACTAAATATGTTAACCTTACTTAAGCCATATACATGATATAAGCAACCTTGAATGACAAGTAAATGGACAAAAATTTTCACATGTGCATAGGATCAACTGTCCAATATGACGTCATGAGCGTAGAATATGTGTCGACTCTTCCATTTGTGTTGAGGTGCAGTCGAAATACGCCACTTGCAAGGGCCATAAATGCCTGTTGTCTGATGCAAATCTATTACGGGCATTTATGGAACTGCAACCGCCACAATGGGAGGACCAAAGACCATTAGTGACGGCGGCAGTACCTCAACACAGATGGTCACCAGCGGCCAGAGCTTGCTCATTTTCTTCTCCCTCAACCTTAAGTAACGATGTAACAACCTTTTCAATGTTTTCTAGGAATGAATCATTTCCCTTTTTGGACAAATGAACACCGTCATCATGAAATAATGTTGGGTCCTTACTGTCAAACTGAGTATGTTTAATAAAACTCCCCCCCCCCCCATAGACGTAACTAACAATATTGCTTCCCTATTGACTCTTTTTCTTGAGTCCTCCATGGCCCTAATGTCCTCTGAATACCTCCAATTGAATCTAGGGAGCAGGTTTGACCATACTAATTTGGAACGAGGGAAAAGCTTGGCTATTAGTTCCAGTGTGTCTTGGAGCTTTTCCAGCAGTGACTTTAACTCAATGAGACCTAGACTATTTGCTCCGCAGTGTATAATTAATACATCTGGGTCATTCTCAATTTTTCGCAGCACACGAAGCTTGGGAAGTAACTGACTAAGGACCATACCTCCATAGCCTTGCCACCAGATTTCTGTATAAACTATTCCAAGGTTTAATCCCCCCTTTCGTTCCCTGGACGCTATGCTCGCTCTCTTGACTATGTAGGATCCTATGACCCAGACTTTATTGACACCTATGTGCACAAAACTTGGTAGATGTTAAGCTTAGCTACTATTTACTACAAATAAGTAATGTATGATATAAGACTAGCCCAATAATACTTATCATTAACGAATATATGTTAAGCTTAGTTACTACTTACTTAAAATGATGAATGTATAATGGTACATGTATATGAGACTAGCCCAATAATTCTTATCATTAACGAATATATGTGCGATAGGCATTAGATTGCCATCTACCCGCCGATTGGATGACATGTTGTGTTTCGCCCTGAAGTGCTAATGTAGTAGCTGCTCCTATCGGAAAGGAGTGCGACTTAAAATTCTTACTATCAATGGATGACTTTGCCAAGACCTTAGCTAGGACCGCACTAAACTGATACCGTGTTAGTGGTTTCCCCGAAAAATGACAAAATAATGGCCCCGTAATGCTTGGGCGCACTTGCGAAAACTCCTGCATTGTTTTTACTGGGCACGTTATTCCATGTGATGCATTAACTGACAATGTCACTCCCCTACCACACTGATCGGTTTTGGAGCGTTTAATGCTTACCATAAGTTTGATAGTTAACAGTGAAACGTCTTGGCATTGGATTATGGTTTCATGTGAATTACCCTTAGATAGAGCAATTTCACCTATCCTAAGTAATGCATGGAATGCAAGGGAAAAGGCAGCCTTATACAATGAGGTTTCATAATTGCTATAGCAAACAAATTGAAGGTTTGGGATAATGGTTTGTAAAATGTCCAGTGTGATTGGTAACCGTGTGTCTGCTGTATTGGTGGATCTTCTCATACCTTGGAGTAGCTTTTGGGTGACAAAGTTTTTTGTGGGATCATATAATGTATGACTTTTGCATTTGAAGCTTATCGCTGCAATGTATGATTTTGCCGTCGAGTGTTTGTAGTGTTTTATTGATAGATGTGCAATAAACATGTTTAAGTGTGTGTCTGGTGGCGGCCAAACCAGTGACAACCCTTGGCCAATACGAAACTGTTCAAATACTTGGATCCCTACCCTGTATGCCTCGCTAGTGTTCACCGACATAGATGCACTGAATAAACGCTCTATTTCGCTTGAGAGAGCAAGGTCTGGAATTGCTCCGGAATTGGCCGAGGTTGTGCGTCTGCTGCAGGTGCCAGGCTCCTGAAAGTGTCCCACTTTTTGCGGGAAATAGAGTCAGCTATTTGATTAAGTTTGCCTGGGATGTGGTTGGCTTTAAACTGAATATTGTACTTTAACGCAACCAACATTAAGGGCCTAACTAATGACATGACACGCTCTGACCTAGATGACTGTTTGTTTAAAATATGAACCAAAGCTATATTGTCTATGAAAAGGATAAGTTTTTTATTATGCAGGAGGCTTCCCCAGACCATCAATGACAACACAATTGGAACTAACTCTAGAAAAGTAATATCACGCAAAATTTCATTGTAAGCCCATTGCTCTGGCCATTGAAGGAACATCCATTGGTCCTGAAAATAACAACCACAACCTAATTCTGCTGACCCTGCACTATCTGTGAAGAGTTTCAGTGTATCTGAGGTACTCCACTCACTGTCCGGAAAGTATACCACCCCATTAAAACTATCCAAGAATTCGATCCAGGTTTTTATATCTTGACGCATGGACCCTGATATCCTAATATGATGATTTGGTTTACTAGTTCCTATCATAGCATTGTAAAACCTGCGATTAAATGCTCTACTACCAGGTATAGCCTTGCTGAAAAAATTTAACTTGCCCACTAGAGATTGTAGCTCCGACAACTTAATTTTCCTCTTACCTACCCAAAATTTAAATAGGGTAGAAAGTTGATATACTTTCTCCTGTGAAATAGAGACTAGCATTTTGACCATGTCTATTTCCAGACCAAGAAACACTAAATGAGTAGTGGGCAAAACTGTTTTCTCTGCGTTCAAGGGTACACCAATTTCCAAACACAACTCCTCAAATTTTTGCATAATAAATTTACATTGACTTGTGTTAGCACTGCCTATGAAGATGAAGTCATCTAAGTAATGATGAATGGTATTGAACCCTGATCTTTCCTTAGCTAACCACTTTAAGAATGTGGAAAACATTTCAAATAGTTTACATGAAATGAAACACCCAAATGGCAAGCACTTATCAAAATAGAATTTACCTTCAAACTGTAAACCTAATAATTCAAAATCCCCTGGGAATATCTTAAGTAACCGAAAGGCGCTTTTTATATCAGATTTTGCAATTATTGTCCCTCTCCCCAATTGACTTATTGTTTGAATGACTGTGTCAAATGATGTGTATTTTACTGATGTGTGAATAGGGTCAATGTTGTGATTAATGCTTGCAGACGGTGGGTATGAAAGGTGCATTACCATTCGCCAACCGCCATCAGCTTTTGGAACAATACCTATGGGGGACACATGAAAGTTTAACATAGGGGGAGACTGAAAGGGGCCTGCCATTCGCCCTTCTGTAATTTCCTTATCTATTTTTTCTTGTAAAACATTTGGATGCTGCTTTGCAGACACTAAATTACTACTAAAAATTGGAAACCGGGGACCCTCATATTGCAACTTAAACCCATTAACTAGACCCTCCCTTAAAGTATGTGCTGCCTCTCTATCTGGGTAGTTAATTAAATGTTCCAGTATTTGCTGTGTCTTTAGTGGGGAAACGCCCAGGGCCCATTTGTCTTGACTGTGGTGTAACATGTCTTGACTGTGGTGTAACATGTCTTGGCTGAGGTGTAACATGTCTTGACTGTGGTGTAACATGTCTTGACTGTGGTAAGACTTGCCTTGGATGATAGGTGGACTGAAACTGAGAAGGTCTAAATGTAAATCCTTGTCCCCGAAATGACTGACCATTTGGGTGTGTAGGAGTTTGAGTGTCCATGCAGCGAATTAATGGATGTTTATTGTTGCATCTGATGCACTGGTGCAGATAGGTGCAATGGATTCTGTTACAAGAATCTTTGTAGTTAAAGTCAAAGCACTTGTTTGGCAAAATTGATGGACGATTTGTATTGGACTGGATCCCGGGCGTCATATACACCAGCCACAATTCACTATCTATTACCCCCAGTTATTTGATGGGTTAATTGCCATCCGAAGCCTGTATTGCTCATCATACGTGACTCAACCCTGCGATTTTTCGGCCCCCAACCTAACGTCGTGCATGTATTTGAATAGTTGGTGTGTTTTGCTAGGGTGGGCTGTAAGATATATGCATGCATAAATGATAAAGGCATCTGTCCATTTCTCAATGGTTGTCAATCTATGATTGTGTTTGGGCTGGGCTATAATTTGGCCTTGGGAGTCCATTGACAATGTGGATAGTTGTAGCCTGTTAGCATCACGCACCAGCAGGGTGGCTAAATTAATGTATTCCCCATTGACAATTTTTGGTTTGGTTGCATTATCTACATGGTAACCTAAATCTACTTGGGTTGAATTGTTAATGACAGGTTGACTAAAGTTATTGCCAAACATTAAAGACTGAGACTGAGCACCAATGTTAGTACCTTGTGCCATTTCTGTCGATTCTTGCTGAGTTGAGCCAATAGCATCTGTTGGTCCTGCCCCAGTGACGGATGGCGCCACCATCATGGGTGCTGTGGAGGGCTGAGGGGAATGGGAAGCCACCATCTGATTTTGCACCGGAGGTTGCGCTGCCTGTTCTGCTGCCGTACTGCTGCTTGCACGCCCTGCCCTCTCGGGCCTCTGTCGTCTCCGGCCCCCACGCTGGCTCCTCGTCGCTGACAAATCCGTTTTTCTTGTTTTGGGCATTTTGCTCGGAATAATAAGAAATAATTAAAATTAGCAAAAATAGTAAATACTTAACAGATAAAATGTACGGTTTTTGAGTACATCTGCATTCCGTTCTGACTATCATACCCTCACGTGGTTTTCAGCCGAACATAAATAAAAACCATGTAAATAATTCAATCAATCAAAAATCTTCATAAATTAAAACCATCCATCTATATTACTTCTGGCAGCGTACAACATTACCCAATATGAGTGGAATGCTTTGTTATAACAGCCATAAAAAAGCAAGATTATGTTAAAAATTATTTTAGCAAATTTACAACGTCTTACCTAATCCACGATTGTTTTAGAAAAGGGATTGTTCTAGAAGGGAAGTAACTAATATAAAAACACCCGTTAAAACCCAACCCGATCGTACTCAAAATTTCCGGCTAATAGTTACTGAGATAAATGCGCATATCTGAGACAAGCTCCAATATGCGATAATATTTAGAATAGTAGTTAAATGGTTGATTTTATCATTTTTTTAACCCGTTACATGTGTAGTATATGTAATAAATGTAGATATTATCTCAACTCTAAAAACAACGCCACAAAGACATTATTCAAAAGATAACCATCTACAATTAATATCATTTCCGAACAAATCCACCGTTATAACAAAAGTAAGGTAGAAAATCTAAATAATAATAATCTATAATTTATCATACAGATAAGCATGAACTATTTCTTTATATATACAAATAGCTACTATCCTCCAGTGGCAACAATTGATAAGTTATTGTGCACACGAGATCATTAGGCCATGATAGCATTGGTGGAAGAGCAAAGTCCAGTCTGCAGACTGTTTCCTCACATACAGGCCTGTATGCATTATTTTCTTATATATATATATATATATATATATATATATATATATATATATATATATATATATATATATATATATATATATATATATAAGAATTAACAAAACATGTATAGTGTATAACGATAGAATGGAGTAAAAACAGTGCAACAATCGAAAACTTTATATCTACATGCCACTTTAATATCTTGATCACAAGATAACAGAAAAATAAATTTAAAAACGCATGCCGGAAAATTTAATACATGTAAAAAAGAGTATATATCGTAGATGTCCTGATTACGTTATTTTAGTAAGTATTGAAGCATTGACAGGTTCACAGTATATGCTTTAAAAACACTATGTTGTTTTGCAGAATCCTTCTCCGGTTGCTGACTTTTTCCGTGATTATATTGTAATGAGCAGCTACTTATATCAAGCTACAATAGACATTATTATACAAAAAATATTGTTTCTTGTTTATAAAAACATTGGAGAGTCAAGTTATCATATGCAGACTTTGCATTCCAGAAAGAAAGAAAAAACTTACAGATCTTTGGTGCGGAAGATATGTATCTAAAATTGATAGCTGATATAATGGCTTTTCAAAGCATTAGGATAGGTCTTTCGTTTCTTCTACGTTTACTTTTCAAAAAATTTTGAAATAAGGCAACAAGTTAGTTTGCTAAAGATTTAAAATCAAGTGAATTTACAGTAAAAGCTGAGAACAAACAAATGCTATGATTGAACAAGTTATAAGAAAATCGATTTTACAGAAAAATAATTTCAAGTATGAATTCGTAGACTGATATAAAGACCATACATGATTTATCATTCAGATAATTAAAATACTTGCGATTAATCAAAATGAAAAATGACATCAGAAATTACTATATTAAAAAAACTCTGGAAGGAAAGAAATCGCGATAAATACAATCTAAGTTTAAAATGGTTTTTAGATACATTTCATTTAAATACGAATAATATCAAATATATTTTTACTGACCTTTCTTCAAGACAGCTGCACTTTATACTTTCAAAAATCCTATTTCCATACGTGGGTCGTATTTTTTCCATTGTAACAAAATATATAACGTTTTCATCCTCTCTAAATACTTTTAAAAAACATAAATCTTGCCAAAATATCCATAAACTCACCATGCATGCATCTTCACTTCAAAAATATCCAAACAGTCTTTATTGTGATACTTGCCCACCGAATAATCCTTGTAGTTTTTTCTTTGCGCATCGAAATATTTGAATAATTAATAAATACTTAAAATGTTTAGGTACGTAAGCTTAACTGAATATGTATACCGGTGTTACATGTATATAATATACCAAAATTTAAAAAAAAAACAATTATGTAAATGTTTCTCACGGCATTATGCAAACAACAATATGCATTTAACAAAGACTATGCAGTGTTCAAATCTGAAGAGGAAGAACATAAATTAAGTCGAAACCACAACTTAACAAACGAATTTGCAACGCAGTTTTTTTTACTTTTATCTTGATTCTTAAATAAGTTCAAAATGATAAGCTTTCGTCAGTGCAATAATGTCCGATGTGTTGTTGTGCTGTAACTGTGGGATATGCATGTATACTCACATGTTTTACATTGGTCCCCTGTAAAACCAACAAGTTCCATTGACATAACGTCAGAAAAGTTCTAGCAATGCTTTGTAATGGTAGCCAATACGTAAAGAAGACAGATACACGCATGCTATCGTATAAGTAATGTATGTCTATTGAAATAATTCCTTACCTAATTTACAGTGATGACCTTGGTACCCAGGTTTACATCCCTGGCAGGTGCCCGTCTCTATGTGACAGTACTGACAGTTGACATCTGGACAGGGAATGGAGCAGTTAGATCCGTAAAACCCTGTTGATGGACATCCTGTACATCAAATATTATTTATTTTATATTTTTTGGTTTTGATTATATTTACTCTATTCTAAATAAAATAAGATACAAAATGTGTTCGTTTAGGCAATTTGTATATTGGTATCAAACTATCCATAAACATTCATGGAGATATTTTTCAATTCAACAGAAACATATTGCAACATTTAGAATTAGACCCGTAAAAACCCTGTTGCTGGACAACTTTTAAAGAAATTCTTAATAAATATATCTTGCTATGGTCATGAATTTTAACTGAGTATCATGCGCTTTGTTTGCATGGACAATAAGTATAGGAGTGCATGTATGCCTCTGATTTTGTAAGGAAACCTGTTGTGTGACTTTTGAGAAATCAAGAGGGAGTAAATGGGTTTTACTGTGATTGTTTGAGATTGTTGTAAAATTTACCCTGTGAAATATCCAATTTATAAATACTTTTCAAATTATTGATAAAAATTAATTTATAAATGAAAATATGAGTACATGTAAGGAGTATTCATAAAGCAATGCATGTACATGATCAAAATCATAGTAAAAGTTCAAAAGTTCAACAGTAGGTTAAAACAATTGTAATTTTGAAAAAAAAAACGTAAAAAAAAATAATATTAATAGTAAACGGTAAACATATGTATATCTAAGGACAGTCGTTTGGCAGAAAGCATTCTCGTGTACTTAACAACTTGGACCACACTTAACTATACGTGTTCATGGTTAATGGAAATTAAGAATAATTAAGCTCACCATACACCTCTACTTCACAGAGGTCACTATCTACAGAACTTTCATAACCGTAAGGATATACAACTCCTGGTAATCTTTCGTTGTAGTAGATGACATATTGTCCATGAACAGAACAGTTTGTTGTGAAGACAGAAGGTATTGTGTTTATTGTGAAGTTGTCGTCCTTGAAACACAACGTCCCATGTGATATGTCCGTGGTATTAGAAACATACACGGAGAATCCAAGAACATAGCCTGCTAGGTTCTCTTTCCAAAAGACATATCCTGCACAAGACATTATCAATCTAATGAAAGAAAAGATTTTACCTTGTTTTACATTGATACATGTAAATACAAATTTGCTTAATATCAAATTTATTGTGGGCGATACATACAGTACCCACTAGACCCAACCTAAGACCAGAGTAAACCCTAATTAAACCCTGGATTTACTTTTTGTAAATTTCGGTCCACTTAGCGTTTACTTTGGGTTTACTTGGAAAATGCGTTTTTGGTCAACTGTACGCACTGAAGTGTGGAACAGACCCGTAAGTTATCTTTCAATCCTACTGCCCGTAATTCCTGCCCCTTGTGTATTCCGAATTCACAGTTAGCGTCTGCTTCTGATCGGGGTTACTCTCTGTGTCCACTCTGGGTTACTCTGGGTCGACTCTAGTAAACACGAAGTAAACCCAGAGTAATACCAAAAAGTAAACCCATGGTTTAATTGGGGTTTCTGTTAGGTTGGGTCTGATCGGTACTGAATCCAAATTATCTATGCACCCATCAAATAAAACATCAAAATGGTTTAACCCACACTTGTATGAAAAATATATGCTAGTTCCATATATTTGACATTTACAGAAATGATAAAAAAATGAATTATTTGTTTTCCCTAGGAAGAAATGTCACACTATCATTGGTTTAAACAGAACATGTGTCTGCCTCATAGATATCTCTATGTTTATCATGTGAGAATTAATATTAAGAAATATGACCGTCATTGACCGACGTTTCGCCTCCTCATTAAGACATTTCATATTGTTTAGTACAGCACTCGCATACTGTAAGTTCTTAGAATATTACGAGTATTTGCCCTTTCCAATTCTTCAAAATTAGAGTATTTGTTCTTTTAATATTCACTACACATATTTGTGTCAGGAGTAGAACAAAATAATAATAATTATAATTATAATGATTATAATATCAGTTATAATCGTGAGAGCTTAACTTAATGTTAACAATTACTTTTCTTGCAGAAAAAATACCAGACAAATATCATTAAACGATTTCAATATATAAACAAAATTATGATATCGAATCTTGATCATATAATACAGGGTTTTTTAACAACTGTGGTTGTATTATATTGTGCATAAAAGGTACTGAGAAAATAATGTATGTAAAAGATAATATACAATGCTCAGCAGATATTGCAATATGATTATCATTAGAGCAAATGTCCGATGAAAAAAAGAATATTCAAATAATTGGGACGTTCTTGTTAAAAGCTATCTTAGTTTACATGTCAATGCAATACGACAATGACACATGACTGAAATATCCATTCAATTTTATACACTAGAGGCGCGGATCTCTATAAAGAGTGTGTGATGATCAAGGGGGCAGATACCCCCATACTCCTAAAAATAACCTCGTTCAATCTAAATAGTAAAGATGCTAAACATAGCCACGATGTCACGTTAAGAAATTGTCAAAATAAAGCAAATAAGACCATACATGGGTTGTATGATGCGACAATTAATGAGCTGACTTATATGTTGTGCTAAAGTGTGTATACATGTAGGTATCCGAATTAATGAAAAATTGAAAAAAGGCATGTACCTATGCAAAATTACTTTCTTTACTGACAAAAAAATTAAGTATCTTTAAAGAAAATAAACAAAATAACACGTGGAAACTTAAGACTTTTCTAGTTGTTCTAACAAAAGATGTAGTTATAACCCTATAAAAACTTACAAGTACAGCTGTGAATATAATATTGTTTATAAAATGTGTGGTTATACAATATAAAACAGTTGTCACGTCAACCTATAAGTGTTTATCCCTTTCATGTCCTGCCGTTGCCATATAGAATTATTCATTTGAATTTGATGTGCTATACATATGATATATATTTTTTTTATCGTGCTAGCGCCTACATTGACAAAACACTTGATAGGTCCTGCAAAGATTTACTTACACCTTTAACTTCTAAGTTTTCTCTTTTTGTAAAATACTACTAGTATTTGTAACTTGACTTTTTGACTGTAACATGAATCAACAAATACAGATTGTAAATTAGTAAACTGATAAAAGTAAACCAAACTGATAACATATTAATACAAAGTGTTGATTAATGGTGCACACTCTAAGCAATAGTACATGTAACTATTATTTGTAAGATACACACTGGGTAACTTTACCACGGTTTTTCGTCAAGAAGTATATGACGATGTGATGTATGCTGTGGATGCTGGTCAGGTTCACCCACCAGGTGGCTGTCTGTGTACCGTACTCTGATAAAGCACATTGACCTCCTTCCCAGCTCAGGTCAGATTTACGTCCGTCCACAGCTTTAATGGCGTCATACTTGTCGTAATCTGGTTTGTATGGGTACTGATGGTATGCTGGTTTGTTGAGGGCGACGTTAACTGTCAACAAATAAAATGAACAAATATATTG
>CM027469.1:22366321-22641479 GCA_015776775.1 Magallana hongkongensis
TATATATATATATATATATATATATATATATATATATATATATATATATATATATATATATATAGTTATCATACATATAGTTATCATACAAAATCAGCATGCAATATTTTGTTTTGCTGTTCTTAAGAGATGCCCACATTTATGTGTTAGAACGTCGGATAATTACACTGATAAAATAATATAACAATGGTCGATGCAGTTAATGATATTTTACACTGCTTCGAAATTCATAAAGTGTAGCGTGTGAAACTGAGACATGTTACAAAAGTTGTCAACTTGATTCCTAAAGTCAATCAGTGGTTCTCTACTTTTTCTTACAGTATGTATCTACACACATGGATACAAATCGTTTAAAAGTTTTAATTACTGTGGAATCATTAGAATTCGTGGTGGCTCAATTTTCGTGGTATTCGTAGTTAACCCTTCCCCTCAATTTAAATCTTCAAAGAAAACAATTTTAGAGACAGTTATCTTTGTCACTGAAAGAGTAACCAACGCATCAACAAAATTACATTCCCGCGAATTAACAAAAAAGTCACAATCCAGGAAAATTTAAATTATTTAAATTATTCCACAGTAAATTATTTTTTTTTTCATTACACGACACAAAAAAAATAATGATAAAAAAAAAGGTCATTTACATCTTGCAAAATCCAAAAATATCCGAAAATCCGTTACAAGCACACTATTACACGCATTTTCAACATCAGAATAACTTTATATAGTTTTTCTTAATCATATTTTGTTAACTTATGCGCCTTATTTGCTACATGTATTAAAAACCTAGAATATAACTGTTACCTGAATCTGTTTTGGGAAAAAAGAAACAAATAAAATGAGTTATCTCATTTTCATTATATATAAAAATTAAGTAAAAAATTATCGCCTCAGTTGTTTAATGATTAAGATTTCTCTCGTAATGATTCATCATTGGTGTGATGACGATAAAGTTTTAGGTTTTATATATATACATTTTCTTTTTTCTATCTAATCAGATTGCATTGTAAGTCAATATGGATACAACTGTAATGAAACATGTGGTCATTGTAAGGATCCGATACAATGTTCTGCTGTGACCGGAACCTGTCTCACCAGATGTAACGCTGGATATGTTGGACGATTGTGCAAAGAAGGTGATTAGAAAATAAAAATAAACGACGTTCTGCCATTCTATTTAGTCAACCAAAGGTAACTGAAAACTTGGTTAAACTTTAATGAATGGCATTTTCCTGCCACGAAGTCAGGCTTTCAAACTTTTCTGTTGATTGAATGCCAGATCATCATCGGTTAACATATTTATTTATTATAGATTGAGGTTAATCTACCTTTATATGTAATACAACGTACTTAAAAAAACACAAAGCAATGATTTAAAAAAAACAAGCATTCTGAGAGTATTGCATAAGCAATACACGTCCCCTACCGGTTTGTGGAAATTGTGAAAACAATGCACTGTTATGTAGAATATCGAACCCGAACATTATAAAATTGGAATATTAAAAAATAATTTTCTCGAAAATATGTCAACCAGACGCTACAAAAGTGTAAACTTGATCTGTAGTTTGACATTTTGAAGCTGTTCAGCAAATTTCATATTATTCCTCAAACGCATTAAGAAAAAAAAGTGTGGAAAACTGAAGAGGGACAACAAACAGACGGACGGACAGACAGACAGACGGACGGACGGACAGACAGACGGACTGACAGACGCGGAGGAAAGCTATAGTCCGCTCCGGTGAAAACCGGTAGTGGACTAATAATGCATTACATTTAAAACAGGGTTTTGTTATTTTTTGTTAATTGTGGTTTTAGAATGTGTGTTCGGTCATTATGGATACAACTGTAATGAAACATGTGGTCATTGTAAGGATCCGATACAATGTTCTACTGTGAGCGGAACCTGTCTCACCGGATGTAAGGCCGGATATGTTGGACGTTTATGTAAAGAAGGTGGGTGGTTTGTTTGTTTATTAATTTATTGCAATAAAAACAGATGTCATCTGGTTCTATGTTTCTTTAACCAAAAAATTATTTGAAGTTTTCTCTAAAATACGGAAAAAATATGTCTTATATTATTTGAATTTAATTTCAATTGAAATCATTTAGATTAATAAAACCATGAACTATTTTTTTTTATGTAAACCAATTTATTCATTGACATGTTACACCATTTTTACCATTCAAACCTAACTCCGGCTACACCAATTGATTAATTCGAAACGTTACTTATTGTACGGCACACGATAATCAACTGATTATGTCAAAACTCCTATTTCAGGCCTCGGGCAAAGCTACAATTACTAATAAGAGGCCCATGGGGCCACATCGTTCACCTGAGCAACAATGACTTCATATGGGCTTTCAAAGAATAGTGTGTCATATGGTCCCTCGGTAGAATGAGCAAAAAAAAAACCCCGTAAAATATCAAAATTGTACGCATGATCTTTGACATTGTACCTTTATGAAATACAATTTTTACCGACAATAAGATCCTATGCAATATATTTAACTAATTTTTAGGTAGGGGTTCACAATTACTCTCCGGTTCTCTTTATTTTACCCACCCCCACCCCCCTCCCCCCCAACGACTTTATAAAGAGATTAAAATACATGAGAGCATATAGGTACATATTCTCCCTCAGTTACTTACAATTTATTGTGTTTTATTTCTAAAAAAAAAAAAATCCTATATATGAAAGAAGAAAATTGTACCTCAATTTTCGAATCAAAAACATTCAAAAATTTAATTGGTCTTCCCCATTAATGATTGTCGTTTACCTGGCGTGAATTCATTTTGTATGACGTTTCAACCTTCTTCACTTGACTGATGAATAAACTATAAACAATGTTGTCAAATGATAATTCTAATCAATGTATTGACAGGCATATCGCTCCATTGTACTAAGGCCCATTCATTATTTTCATCTTCATTAAAACAGAACCAATGGCTACATACGAAGATGCTTTTCCGCTGCAATATTTTTTTAAGAACACGATAATGCTTTTATCTTCATAATACATGTTATAATGTGTCAGAGCTATGACAACTGTTTAATAGACTTCGTTTTTATTTATTTGTGTTAAAAAAAATATCAAAATTGGTGTAGATTTTATATATATAATTCATATAAGAAGGGGCACCAACAAGTAGTTATTGCATATAATCCTTTTAGCAAGATATGATATTTCTAATGATTAACCAAAATTTCAGCGTCAATCGTAGAATTATAAGAAAGATACAGACCTTGGTTTGATTCATGTTTTTGTCCAAATGAATTTATTACATTCATTTTCAGATTTTTAAAATTGGTATTTCCTATTCAGCATTTAAAATATAAATTAGTTCATTCCTTATTATTTAATTTTATGTAATTCACTGTACAAATTGAGTCTGTTTTACGTTTAAAAATGATATTAATATGTTCAAAATTCAAACGTAACGTCAAGCGGATTAGTACGGTTTTGACGTTTGTGCATTGTGACGTGTCATGTGACGTACAAACCTGCTTATACAAATTTAAAGTATTTTTATTATCCAATCAAATGCCGTGTTACAGCCAGAATTAAATTATTCCAAAATACAGGCGATAATTCTCCTCAAGTTATACGGCATAATTAACGAAAATGAAATTAAAAATCAAAACAAGCTAAAACCACCGTCAAAAGTGAACAAGTCAACGCATTGAAATATAAACTTTCTATAACTTCACAAAATCGGCACAAATATATTATGCACATTTCATATATTCCCTTCGCACGTAAACTGTTGCACAACATGCAAATTCATCTTTGTCAGTTTGACACGTTTTCGTGCGTCGGACATTGTTGCCTGGTTTTCGATAGGATGATGTTTAAGTAGTCCGGGACATGTGTCGAATCTACACTTTTGGCGAATGAAAATTTGCGATTTTAAACGTATTAGTGTTTTATATGAAGCCAAAATGATACAATCGACTAAAATTAAGATGCTTTTGAACATCTGAATAATAATATTGGAAAAAATAACTGAAAAAAAAAGTTAGACGCGAAATAGGAAATTGGTACAGCGCTGAGACATATGGCCCGGACTACTTTTACGCGGTCCCGTTTTCGATATACAAAATAACGAATCCGGTTATAAACTGATCGACCCCCATTCTTTCTTCATTACCATCTTAGTACGTTACTCAAATTTGACACAGAATTAGCACATGGTCTTTGCAATTCATATTTTTCCTTCCATAAGGATTATTTATTATTTATAAGGCTAAATAATGATGAATTTGACTCAGTAGTTTTTGAGAAGAAGATTTTACAATTGCACTTATCCCCTTTTTCTACAGTTTTCGAAGGTTTTCCCAGCTTTGAATAAAGATCAGGACTTTCATTTCTGCAATTTTTATTTGTCTTACCATAAGGGATGTTTCGTGCCAAATTTGGATGAAGTTGTTGATCAGCTGTTTTAGAGAAGAAGTTCAAGATGTAAAGTTTACAGACGGACGGACGAACGGACAGACAGACGAACAACTGAAAAAATGTGACCAGAAAAGCTCACTCAGGGGAGCTAAAAAAGAGATCTGATTTGTAGTTGTTTTAAATACAAAGAAGTCGAACAAAATTATCATATAGTTTTAAAACTTAAGGAAACTCGATGGTTAACAAATTAATCGTTCTCATTATCATCATCCGGAATATTACCAAAAGCTTTTTTTTTTCTTTTGAATAATTTGTTTTTACCGATCCCAGTTTAATTTCTTTTAATCTTTATATCAGAAAAAATGTATTAAAAAGCAGGTTTTTATATGATTGCAGTCTGTGTGTTTGGATACTATGGACATGGATGTATTAAGGAATGCAGCAAATTTTGTAACAGATCACGTGACTGTAACCCTGTGTCTGGTTTTTGTAATGGCGGATGTAGAAACGGAAAGAAAGGGGGTTATTGTCAAGAGGGTAGGTACAATTATCTATTAGGTGTATTCTAAATATTCAATATAAAAACCTATATGAAAAGATTGATTACACATATTTTATTTTACGTTTTATTCGTTGAGACTCCATGCATTACAGATCGTAGCTTAAGTGGCAGAACAATAGAGTTTTATTGTTTTATTGGTGCCCTTGGCCTCTCGACCATCGTCATTGTAGTACTCATCATCTGCATTATCTTGAAAAGGTAAACCCTGATATTAAAGCATAGACATTTTACGAAATATGTTGTGATGTTACACATTGATATATGTGTTTATACATTTTGTAAGTATTTTAATTATATTGTTTTAATCAATCATCACAAGGAGAAACAACAAACACCATGAAAGAGGCCATGAACAATTAAGAAATGCAGTCGACATCCCCGTTGCTTACCACGCTGGAGCTACATGCACCAGTGGTGAATACATAGAATTTAGGGAAGGAAATACTGATAATCCATATGATAGAATCCAGGAAAGGTCAAATGTAAGATATAACAAATGAAAATCTTCTGAATACAATATGTGTTTACATTTGCGCGGGTATGATAAGGCAACTCACAGCGATCAAATTCCTCTGATCGATATGACGTCACAATAAGCAGCATGATGTCATATTTTACTCAGAAACATGTCGATTTTAACTTTATCTCTGGTTTAAATTATAAAAACTACAGACATACAATATCACTAGAAACTCTTCTAACTGAATATATTTTCGATTTCTCTCTATTACGTATAATTATCATTGATGACGTCACAAGCATGTTTAAAAGAGAAGATAATGTCGGGAGACAAATAATCGGAATGCAGTGTAAACAATGCCGAAATAAGACTTATTTAATACAGATACCTAAGATTTAGATGAGTGTCAGTTAGACTATAATCAGGATAATACAGGCATGGATATTTTGTTTAATCAGCGAGTGTTATAAGGTAAGCGGATCGACATTTATATGGCTTGACCAGCCTTTCCTCTGTCAGTGTGTACAAAAAATGGCAAAAGTGTAACACTACCCCGGATATTAGGAAAGATGATTTTGGTAAATATCAACGGTATATGACCTAAACTACCTGAAAAGTGCTGCTAGAATCCTGTGCTTTGTTGTTTTAAACGAAAAATACGTAGTATTTTCAATGAAATTTTAGAAGTTGAGAGGGTTTCCGATAAATATTTACAATATTTATTTTATGCGATGTACAATAGGATTCTAGCAGTAATACTTATAAACATGAAGTAATTGCCAATCGAATTATTGTAGCAAACATACAAATGAACTTCGGGGTAGTGTTACACTTTTTGATTTTTTGTTAAGGTAAAAAAGTGATCTATTTTTAACTGTCACGTGATACCATGGCACGGCAGCTTCAAAGATTGAGTCGATTCCGAAGTAGAAAAATAATATCTTGGTGAACTCTTTCACTTGGTATTAATATCCCGCGCTGTTTTCATAAAAATAAACATTTTTTTAAATTGATCATAATATTGACGGTCGTTAAACTCGGAGTTGCCTTAACCTACCCGCGTGCTAATAGAGATACTAATCTAGTAAATGACTGTTTTACAAACCGATTAATTTGCGATATTGAATTTAGATAATAATGTTTTGGTACATTAGCTTTTAATTTTAAACTAGAGCTAAATTATTGATCAAAATCATAAAAATTTCTTTAATAAGATAAAACAAATGTGATGTGTTAGTACATTGCTCAATAAGAACAGAATGATCAACAGAGAGTCTAAGAAGACAACTATTTTCTGTGTGATTTTTTTAAATGTTGCTTTTTGTTGCATTTTTTGTACTCAAGATTGATAATTTCAAAGACATTTATTGGGTCTAAGTCTAAATCTGGACTGATCAGGTGATAATTATTTTTTTTTTATAATTACTTTGATTAAAAGAATTTTCATAGTATTAAAACTGTAAAAAATTGCATTTAACAAGTTAACAAATCATGCAGATCATATTTAAGCATCATCATATAGTCAAATCTTGAAATCAATATCACATAGACCTTCTTTTCTTTTTTAAAAATTAGTTCGTATAATAGGTAATTTTACAATTTTCTGGGTTTTTTTTAATACACATGGAAGCACATGACAATGAGATTGGTCCGTTGATGCATCTTAGATCTTAGGTATGAGGTCCAATTAAGTAGGCCTTTTTATGTATTGTTTAATGTATTGTCAAATCTTGGAATATATGAGAGTTTACAACATTTTTGAATATGTTTATATTTAAACATCTCGAGATACAATGATGCACGAACTTTTGTGAACTAGGTGAACGAAAAGCCCCATGGTCCTCTTTTTTTTTTTTTATAAAAGTTTAATAGTTTCTAATTATTCTCGTTTATTTTTTTTTTAATTGTTAAACCCTCTTCAACAAGGTGCACTAAGGTCGAGCACGTTTTTAAATTTATATATAAATCAATATCAACAAACACATAAACAAAAAAAAATGTTGCATAAGTTTATCGTTAATCGTTAAAGATTGGTTTTCTTTCAACTCATAACGGACAGGATTTAAACAATAATTCTATGTTTGCGGGGTTTTTGCTGGTGTAATTCTTATAATTTGTGGTAATGCAAACAAATGTATAAGTTCTGACATAAATTATATTTTGTGTTATTGTACTGATCGAGCTCTAAATGTTGACTGTTAGCGTTTTTTATAGAATAGTATTTGGATCATGCAGTGTATTATGTTATTGTGGCTAGTTTTATGTTTTGAACTTATTGGGAATGAATTATACATCCCCAATCTTATATGTGAATATAATCGTTATATTATTTTTTTTTCTAAGTAAAAAAAGAGAACATTCAACTCATATCTTATTCATCAAATATACATCGTTTGTGTACAGCATGTAAAGCACCATTCAATGGCAATAAACTTTAATTGTAATTAATTGTCAATCTTCACGCAGTATCACATCATTTTGTAAAATTATTTTAACACTATTAATTTTATTTTAGTTTACTTTATGCCAAATGTTACTATTAATATTTGTTGTTGTTTTGATGTGTTTTGTCTTTGCTTTTTGGGGGTTTTTTTTTCAAGCAAAGTGCATGTAGTAGTACTTTTTTAAATAGCAAACAAATGATTAATCTGTTTTAATACGTTTTTTGTCATACTTATATTTTCTTGAATTAAATTTTATATTGTACTGTTTTTTGACAATAAGTAATAAAGAAATGTTTTGTTCATGAACAGGAGGTCCTTTTTTTAATTATTATAACTTATAAATAGCACTCATACTCCTTTTATTAGCATTTAAGTAACAGATGGATAGTATATTGCACTTTTTCAACGTATATACTTCCAAAACAGCCAGCGTTTGAAAATATGCCAGTCATCGCAAAAGCGAAACCCAAAAACATGAATAAACGAGTTGTATATTAAGAATCAAAGTTGTCGATTTGAGGAAAGAGAATAATGTAAGGAAATCTGAAAAAAAAAATTCAGAGTTATAGTAAGGTAGTCTGCTTGGAAAGGGAAGATCTTAATAAAACAATAAAAAAAACCAGATTGAAAACAAAAACCATTTTATAATGATAAAACATATTAAATATTCAGTATCAGTCGTGATGCATTTTGACTCTTTAGTTCAGTTTTGTTTTTAGTTTCCTGTTTGTAGTTAATATACGCGCTTGAAATCGCGAAATATCATTTACATGTATATAAACATATTTGAAAAAAAGGTCTACGATATATAGGCAAGTGAATTTATAAAGCATAAAAATTTTATTCAGTTATTTGAGGAAGCAATTTGTTATTTGTTTTTATATACAGTGCCAGTCGTAATGTATGTTGACTCTTTAATCTAGTTTGGTGTAGATAAGGATGAGTTTTTTTTTTAACCAGGCGGTCCTCAGTTTCCTGTTTGCAATTCATATTTGTCAAAATAAATCTACGTTTTGTAACAAAAAAAAATTTATTTTCATTATCATAGTCAGAACCATAACTATCATCGATAACGGTGAACTCATCTGTTAAGGTGTCATTATTAATTCCACCTGAATTTTTAGTTTGAGTAGCTAATGAATTGTTGCTTACAACATACCCATGCACACAAAATTCCTCGCGCTGTGTGAGCCTCAAATGTGACTGACATCAACGAAAGTAATATAGAACCTATATACTAATGTTGTATAAACTTTATTTACTAAAGTTTGCGATATAAAATAGTGAGAAACTTGCGTTGAATTTATGTAACCGCAATGTTGAAACCGAAATCGGAAGTTACTATTGTCATAAAAAATATTGAAAATGAAAGCAGACATAAATTAAAACAAAAGCGAGAATAGGTTGACGTCACCGGATGTTCGCTTTGATATGCGCACATCCACCTACGTGAACTCTTGGCGCGAAATAAAATGAGAAAAAATGGCGACCAAGTAGTTAACCAAACAAACACGTGCAAATGTCAAAAATTAGAAAATTCTACAAAGGACACAAATACATAGTAATATGGTTTGAACGAATCAATTAATGATAGAAAAATATAGAATGTTTGAATTGTTACTATGAACATGTCTATACTTGTCCAGACGATATATCACCGCCGTGTTTACAGAAACACGAGTGACAAATGTCTACAAGACGACAAAGACAAATATCACTAACCTAACATGTAATATAGCTGAATATCTCCTACGAAATTAAACAACACACTGCTATCAAAGAAATGATTACACAAAATAAAAAAAAATAAACACTTAAAGAAAGTGGCCAAAAATATATGCTCACAAATGCCAAATATACCAGTCCCGAATGTTGGATTCTCGTGCTTCGGCGTTATAGATAAATATCGCCCGGACACGACAAAGTAACCAATAAATATTCAAACACTGACCATGTACTATTCAACATGAAAGCGGTAAAATGGATTTACCGGCGACGCCAATTGTCGTGTAACCGAGTTTATGAAAAACAAGGTACGCAAATGATATGGCTGGCGTCCTACCTGATATAGGCGACAGCTATATGAATCTGCATTAGACCAGGATCAGAGGTCATTTCAGAGGGGCCAAAAGAGGGGGCATAGGACAATAATACAATTTAAAACCGTATTTCACTACAGTACTAAGTATGATTTAGCTAAATCTTACAGGCACTAAAAAGACGTCATTTTTTCATTATGACATCACTAATGTGCTCTTAACATGGCATGCTCGTTCAATTGCGTTACAATATGATGTTTTATGAGTATTTTTCGTTGAAATTAGACACTTTCTAATGCGACAACAACTTTTATAGTTCACATGCAGGCTCATATTTTATTTATATTTATTTATACAGTTGAAATGGTGTTGGTTGTCACATGTGAACGATATGAATTTCTTCAAAAATGAATACAGAAAATGATATTTTACCGACGTCTATGCATCCACGGGTCAAAGTCTAGTTGTATTTAATTTCTATATCAAATACATCGTTTGAAATTCCTCTGTTCTTTTATCTCTGATTACAGCATAACATCTCGTTTATAATAGTTTTGAAATATTTGTATGCGTATAGTAAAATTCTAAATATATAAAATTGCGCTACGAGTACTGTATGAAATAATGACAACTCGTGATACTCTGAGGAATTTTTTCTATTTTCATTTGCAATATCAAACTCCGGGTCAGATTATTCTCTTGTGGTATATATCTACCTCTACATGTCCCCTATTCAGCCGAATTATATCAATGATTGTATTTAGTACAATATAACCATTTTTATTATTTTGATTTAGACCGTGGATATTAATTGTCAAAACGTTTATTAAAAATTGTGTTGCAAGAAGAACGCAGCTGTGTATACCTGTGCCATTTTATTACCATAACGTATTGAATTGAAAAAGATTTTTTTACATCCATTTATCTATTCATAGATTAAAAGTTTAGACTGTTCGCAGAGCTACCTCATCTATTTGTTTATTTGCTTCAACAAACAGCACTGCAGATATCTGTACACTTCCGTGCCTACACCGAGCATCATTTTTAGAGGAATCGTAGAATCAGTGGATCGGTAAATAAAGTTCCTTCTGTGATCTTGTCTTAAAGTTTTTGATCTAATCTTTATAAGACACTTTAAACATTTAGATTGAGTTTTCTCCGTGATTTTTATCGGACACTTAAAACATTTTGTTTATACTTAATTTGTTTGAAGATAGAGAGAGAGAGAGAGAGAGAGAGAGAGAGAGAGAGAGAGAGAGAGAGAGAGAGAGAGAGAGAGAGAAAGAGATTTCATTTTCTATTCACTTATAAGTTATCGTTTGAAGAAATGCACTTTGTGATAAAATCCAACAAAGCAGTTTCAGTCAGAGTCCACGTACTACACCTGTCAATCAAATCAGCTCACGAGCTGCACCACGTGCTCTTTCCGTGATTAAGTTTTTCAAGTCCGAAGAAAAAAGAAATACTAGTATGATTCTTACACACTCTGTGTGTGAAAGTTGATTTGTTTATATACTAGATTGTTTAAGCAGAAGATAACACGTGTAAACCCTCTCTCTCTCTCTCTCTCTCTCTCTCTCTCTCTCTCTCTCTCTCTCTCTCTCTCTCTCTGTGTATATTTGTGTGCAAATAATATTGTGAAGCATGAACAGATCCAGTTTGTTTTTAACAACTTTCAAGTCCAGTCCAATCATTCCCATTTCCATTTCTTTTTCATTCAATGATATTTTTAATTGATATTGCTTATCGAACTTGCTGAGAGTCGAAGACTCCTCCTCCCCTTTTTTCTTTCCTTCTTTCAGTTCATTACTCATGCATTTAGAATAAAGAATTTTATCAGAAAAGTGATGAAAGCTTAAGATTTTTAGCTCACCTGAGCTGAAAGCTCAAGTGAGCTATTCTGATCACATTTTGTCCGTCGTCCGTCTGTCCGTCCGTCTGTCCGTCTGTAAACTTTTTACATTTTGAACTTCTTCTCTAAAACCGCTTATCCAATTTCAACCAAATTTGGCACAAAGCATCCTTATGGGAGGGCGAATATAAATTGCAGAAATAAAAGTCCGATCTGCATTCAAAGCGGAGAAAACCTTGAAACTGTAGAAAAAGGGGGTGCATTTTTAAAAATCTTCTTCTCAGGAACTACCGATGCAAATTCAACGCAGTTTAGCATAAATTATCCTTATGGGAAGGAAAATATAAATTGCAAAAATTAAGGTGTAATTCTGTTTCAAATTTGAGTTATTACGAAAAGTATAATAAAGGAAAGGCGTGTTTCAATCAGTTTAATAGCTTCGGGTTCGGCATCCGGTAAAATGATTCCATACTTCTAAAACGAGGTTCTTTGTTTCAAGCAGCCATGACATTATACGAAAAAGGGTCGATCGGATTATGATGAAATTGCTTGTTGTGCAACAGTTCGCGTATGAAGGGAAATTTTGAAACATCCAAAATATATTGGTGCCGATTTTGTGAAGTAAATTGAGGCTAAATATTTCAATGCGTTGACAGTTTTCACACATGACGTTGGTGTTAGCTTGTTCTGATTTTCGTTTCGTTTTCATTATTTATGCTTTGTAACCTGGAAACTATCGTCTGTATTTCGTGATTTTTACGTATCAAATCAAACAGAGACTTCGGTAAATCAAACAGTTAACTGTTTTTCTGCGCAAATTAAGCAAAATCTGATGTAGGGGTACTGAAATACAATTCATTCTATCGGTAATTCGGCATTATCTTTTGCGTAATGGAAGATTAATGCAATAGGTTTTGTTGAGATGCTCGGCATTTTCTCGAGTTTATTCAGTTTAAATAGAGTTTGATATCGCTGACGGAAATATGTAGGTATATACATGTATCATATATATGATTCATTTCGAAAAAATAAATTGTGTTCTTTATTTGTTATACATGTAGTGCATGTTTCTTGTGTTTAATTGTTTACAATTTCTATTTACTAACCATATTTGAGTGTTAAACTTCGAATTATAAGCAAGATACATAGATTTGCTCACAATTCTATGTTTGTACACAGATCTTAAAAACTAAAGATTAAAAAAGTAAAAAAAATGTCAATATTTATTAAGAAAATTTTCAAAGTCTGTTCTTCCAGAAACCAACTTTAACAACTTATTATATTGTAAACTTAACACCTTTTTAGCTCACCTGAGGGTGGGCCACAATGGGGGGTCGAAGTTTAACATAGGAATATATAGAGTAAATTTTTAAAAATCTTCTTCTCAGAAACTAATCAGCCAGGAAAGCTGAAACTTGTGTGAAAGCATCATCAGGTAATGTAGATACAAATTTGTGAAATTCATGACCCCCGGAGGTAGGGTGGGGCCACAATGAAGGATCGAAGTTTTACATAGGAATATATAGAGTAAATCTTTAAAAATCTGCTTCTCAGAAACTAATCAGCCAGGAAAGCTGACACTTGTGTGGATGCATTCTCAGGTAGTGTAAATTTAAAGTTGTGAAAATCATGACCCCCGGGGGTAGGGTGGGGCCACAATGGGGGATCGAAGTTTAACATAGGAATATATAGAGTAAATCTTTAAAAAACTTCTTCTCAGAAACTAATCAGCCGGCAATGCTGAAACTTGTTCGGAAGCATCCTCAGGCAGTGTAGATTCAAAGTTGTTAAAATAATAACCCCTTGGGGTAGAATGGGGCCACAATGGGGGGGGGTCGAAGTTTTACATAGGAATATATAGAGTAAATCTTTAAAAATCTGCTTCTCAGAAACTCATCGGCAAGGAAAGCTAAAACTTGTGTGGAAGCATTCTCAGGTAGTGTAGATTCAAAGTTGTGAAAATCATGACCCCCGGGGGTAGGGTGGGGCCACAATGGGGGATCGAAGTTTAACATAGGAATATATAGAGTAAATCTTTAAAAAACTTCTTCTCAGAAACTAATCAGCCGGCAATGCTGAAACTTGTTCGGAAGCATCCTCAGGCAGTGTAGATTCAAAGTTGTTAAAATAATAACCCCTTGGGGTAGAATGGGGCCACAATGGGGGGGGGGGGTCGAAGTTTTACATAGGAATATATAGAGTAAATCTTTAAAAATCTTCTTCTCAGAAACTAATCGGCAAGGAAAGCTGACACTTGTGTAGAAGCATCCTCAGGTAGTGTTGATTCAAATTTGTGAATATTATGACCCCCGGGGGTAGGGTGGGGCCACAATGGGGGTCGAAGTTTAACATGAATATATAAAGTAAATCTTAAAAAATCTGCTTCTCAGAAACTAATCGGCCGGGAAAGCTGACACTTGTGTTGAAGGATCGTCAGGTAGTGTAGATTCAAAGTTGTGATAATTATTACCCCAGGGGTACGGTGGGGCCACAATGGAGGGTCGAAGTTTTACATAGGAATATATAGAGTAAATCTTTAAAAATCTGCTTCTCAGAAACTAATCAGCCAGGAAAGCTGACACTTGTGTGGATGCATTCTCAGGTAGTGTAAATTTAAAGTTGTGAAAATCATGACCCCCGGGGGTAGGGTGGGGCCACAATGGGGGATCGAAGTTTAACATAGGAATATATAGAGTAAATCTTTAAAAAACTTCTTCTCAGAAACTAATCAGTCGGCAATGCTGAAACTTGTTCGGAAGCATCCTCAGGCAGTGTAGATTCAAAGTTGTTAAAATAATAACCCCTTGGGGTAGAATGGGGCCACAATGGGGGGGGGGGGGTCGAAGTTTTACATAGGAATATATAGAGTAAATCTTTAAAAATGTGCTTCTCAGAAACTAATCGGCAAGGAAAGCTGAAACTTGTGTGGAAGCATTCTCAGGTAGTGTAGATTCAAAGTTGTGAATATAATGACCCCCGGGGGTAGGGTGGGGCCACAATGGGGGTCGAAGTTTAACATGAATATATAAAGTAAATCTTTAAAAATCTGCTTCTCAGAAACTAATCGGCCAGGAAAGCTGACACTTGTGTGGAAGGATCGTCAGGAAGTGTAGATTCAAAGTTGTGATAATTATTACCCCAGGGGTACGGTGGGGCCACAATGGAGGGTCGAAGTTTTACATAGGAATATATAGAGTAAATCTTTAAAAATCTGCTTCTCAGAAACTAATCAGCCAGGGAGGCTGACACTTGTGTGGATGCATTCTCAGGTAGTGTAAATTTAAAGTTGTGAAAATCATGACCCCCGGGGGTAGGGTGGGGCCACAATGGGGGATCGAAGTTTAACATAGGAATATATAGAGTAAATCTTTAAAAAACTTCTTCTCAGAAACTAATCAGCCGGCAATGCTGAAACTTGTTCGGAAGCATCCTCAGGCAGTGTAGATTCAAAGTTGTTAAAATAATAACCCCTTGGGGTAGAATGGGGCCACAATGGGGGGGGGGGGGTCGAAGTTTTACATAGGAATATATAGAGTAAATCTTTAAAAATCTGCTTCTCAGAAACTAATCGGCAAGGAAAACTGAAACTTGTGTGGAAGCATTCTCAGGTAGTGTAGATTCAAAGTTGTGAAAATCATGACCCCCGGGGGTAGGGTGGGGCCACAATGGGGGATCGAAGTTTAACATAGGAATATATAGAGTAAATCTTTAAAAAACTTCTTCTCAGAAACTAATCAGCCGGCAATGCTGAAACTTGTTCGGAAGCATCCTCAGGCAGTGTAGATTCAAAGTTGTTAAAATAATAACCCCTTGGGGTAGAATGGGGCCACAATGGGGGGGGGGGTCGAAGTTTTACATAGGAATATATAGAGTAAATCTTTAAAAATCTTCTTCTCAGAAACTAATCGGCAAGGAAAGCTGACACTTGTGTGGAAGGATCGTCAGGTAGTGTAGATTCAAAGTTGTGATAATTATTACCCCAGGGGTACGGTGGGGCCACAATGGAGGGTCGAAGTTTTACATAGGAATATATAGAGTAAATCTTTAAAAATCTGCTTCTCAGAAACTAATCAGCCAGGAAAGCTGACACTTGTGTGGATGCATTCTCAGGTAGTGTAAATTTAAAGTTGTGAAAATCATGACCCCCGGGGGTAGTGTGGGGCCACAATGGGGGATCGAAGTTTAACATAGGAATATATAGAGTAAATCTTTAAAAAAACTTCTTCTCAGAAACTAATCAGCCAGGGAAGCTGACACTTGTGTGGATGCATTCTCAGGTAGTGTAAATTTAAAGTTGTGAAAATCATGACCCCCGGGGGTAGGGTGGGGCCACAATGGGGGATCGAAGTTTAACATAGGAATATATAGAGTAAATCTTTAAAAAACTTCTTCTCAGAAACTAATCAGCCGGCAATGCTGAAACTTGTTCGGAAGCATCCTCAGGCAGTGTAGATTCAAAGTTGTTAAAATAATAACCCCTTGGGGTAGAATGGGGCCAAAATGGGGGGGGGGTCGAAGTTTTACATAGGAATATATAGAGTAAATCTTTAAAAATCTGCTTCTCAGAAACTAATCGGCGAGGAAAACTGAAACTTGTGTGGAAGCATTCTCAGGTAGTGTAGATTCAAAGTTGTGAAAATCATGACCCCCGGGGGTAGGGTGGGGCCACAATGGGGGATCGAAGTTTAACATAGGAATATATAGAGTAAATCTTTAAAAAACTTCTTCTCAGAAACTAATCAGCCGGCAATGCTGAAACTTGTTCGGAAGCATCCTCAGGCAGTGTAGATTCAAAGTTGTTAAAATAATAACCCCTTGGGGTAGAATGGGGCCACAATGGGGGGGTCGAAGTTTTACATAGGAATATATAGAGTAAATCTTTAAAAATCTGCTTCTCAGAAACTAATCGGCAAGGAAAGCTGAAACTTGTGTGGAAGCATCCTCAGGTACAGTGTAGTGTAGATTCAAATTTGTGAAAATCATGACCCCTGGAGGTAGGGTGGGGCCACAATGGGAGGTCGATGTTTTACATAGGAATACACAGAGTTAATCTTAAAAAATCTTCTTCTCAGAAACTAATCAGCCAGGAAAGCTGACACTTGTGTGAAAGCATCCTCAGGTAGTGTAGATTCAAAGTTGTTAAAATCATGATCCCCAGGGGTAGGGTGGGGCCACAATGGGGGGTCAAAGTTTAACAAAGGAATATATAGTGTAAATCTTTAAAAAATCTTCTCAGAAACTAATCAGCCAGATGATTCTTCATAATTGTTAAGACTTTGGCTCCAGGACAATTCTTTGGCCTCCCGAGAAGGTTCAGAGTTTGATGTACGTTTATATCCCTTATATAAATTATATTGTTAAGGATCTTTTTGAGAACTGCAATACTCAATATATGATATGACTATAAAATCATCCTGTTAGAAAAGAGACTAATGATTATAAACATAAGAATATTCAAAGGAAAAAAGGGTTTTTAATTATACAGGATCTACATGTATTATTGTACATTGTCCAGATAGTTTGTATTATGACTCCATTAAGCTGATTTTATCATACCTATTGTTCCTCAGGTGAGCGATGTGGCCCATGGGCCTCTTGTTTTTTTTTTTTTTTTACATCCATTTATCTATTCATAAATTAAAATGTTCGACTGTTTGCAGAGCTACCTCTTCTATTTGTTTATTTGCTTCAACAAACAGCGCTACATATATCTGTACACTTCCGTGCCTACACCGAGCATCATTTTCAGAGGAATCGTAGAATCAGTGGATCGGTACATAAAGATCCTTCCGTGATCTTTTCTTAAAGTTTTTGACTAAATAATTATAAGACACTTTAAACGTTTAGATAAAGTTCCTTTCATGATCTTGTCCTTAGGCTTTTGATTTCATCTTTATCAGACACTTTAAACATTTGGATAGAGTTTTTTCCATGATCTTTATCGGACACTTTTAACATTTTGTTTATACTTAAATTGTTTGCCGATACTGAGAGAGAGAGAGAGAGAGAGAGAGAGAGAGAGAGAGATTTCATTTACTATTCACTTATATGTTATCGTTTAAAGAATACACTTTGTGATAAAATTCAACAAAGCAGTTTCAGTCAGAGGCCACGTACTACACCTGTCAATCAAATCAGCTCGCGAGCTGCACCACGTGCTCTTTCCGTGATCAAGTTTTTCAAGTCCGAAGTAAATAGAAATGCTAGTATGATTCTTACACATTATGTGTGTGAAAGTTGATTTGTTTATATACTTGATTGTTTAAAGCTGACATGAATTCATAAATACGCACTATTTCCCTTTTATCTCCGACTACCGCCATATTAGTGTAGATTTCTATTGTTCTGCTCATCGCTACACACCCCCTATATAAGGCCGAGAGCACTATTCATGCTTCACCGCATTCAGTTATTTCATACACCCGAACACGTTACCTTGGACGAAAAGCCGTGTAGAAATGCGTTTTGAAGAAAGATAAAATGACTGCACTGGCAAGATATATCCAATAAACGACGAAAAAATACTTATAAAATTCCTCCATAATTGTGGACCGTTTACCTGTGTATGTTATAACAGCACACATGCGCAAACCACACACTGTGGCAGATCGAGCAATATCAATGATCGCATGGATTTTAGAAACGGAGCGTTTTTTGTAGAAACAGTTGGAAACGATGTTACGTTGTTACTTTCTTGGATTTACAATCATTTATCTACTGTATTGGATGTAGTGCCGCCGGGGTTTTCAAAAAGACGCAGACGTTATTCACTCTGTATGAACGACACACGTGTTCGATGTGAATGCGAAGTGATGCAGCACTGTCTGTGCAAAATAGTAAAGTTATCTGGAAATCCTTTCAAAGAATAAATATATTTTGTATTTCATTGATTGTTGTTTTCTTTATTTTTTACTACAAACATTTTACTACAATGTGTAGTTCATGCAATTAGAAGTCCGTGCATACTGAATGCCTCGATCAGAAAGCAACCGACCGTAACTTTCTCGACCGGTATATATACCCCAGTGGCAGTAGAGGAGCGATCGAAACTAATATGGCGACCAAATGCTTTTATGAATTCATGTCAGCTTTAAGCAAAAAATTACAAGTGTAAACCTTATCTCTCTCTCTCTCTCTCTCTCTCTCTCTCTCTCTCTCTCTCTCTCTCTCTCTCTCTCTCTCTCTCTCACAGTGTAGATTTGTGTGCAAACAATATTGTGAAACATGAACAGATCCAGTTTGTTATTAAAATCTCTCAAGTCCAGTCCAATCATTCCCATTTCCATTTCTTTTTCATTCAATGATGTTTTAATTTAGATTGCTTATCGAGGACCCCCCTTCCCTTTTTCCTTACCTTCTTCGAGTTCTTTACTCATGCATTTAGAATTAAGAATTTTTATCAGAAAGATGATGTTAAGCTTAAGAGGTTTTAATTTCCTTCCTGTATTTAAGTAAATAACCAATGGAAGCCGTTAAGTTCTTGTATGTAATTGACTCACTTCACCTTGGAATAGTTTCTCAAATCAACAGAAAAGTACTTGATTAAAAAGACGCAATGTAGCAGAATACATCAGAAGTGTATGAAATCACATAGGCGAAAATATCTACAATTTTGTATTCAAACACTTACAATTTCAAAGTTCAATGAAATTGAAATGAAACGCATGGAAATTTAAACTTGTTATCTGCGGTTCACAAGCCCGAAATTCATGCACAGATACCGTTATGTTTTTTACAACACAGGTAGACTTACTTCTTGCGTAAAAATGCATGTTGTTGCGTTTAAATTTTCGATGTCTTGGTTAAAATGCAACAGTTTTCAGCATAAATTTCATTATATAAATGTTTAAGTCACATATACAAATTATTCAAGGCTTTTTAAAATGTTTTGTGCTGTGCACATTTGAAACACGGCATATTTCAGCCAATAACGTCCCTTGTTCTTTGTTAAAGTGGTAACAAATACGAGTTTCTTTTGTATATTTCAATTATAAAAGAAGAAAAAAACCCACGAAAATCTATTCTTTTTAAATTACTTTCATAAAAAAGACAGTTGCATGTTTACACCTAATATAAATAATTAAAACGATTATGATGTGAGAAGACGAAATTGATTTAACAAGACCTTTATAGCCTTTAGTCCTCCTCTCCCGACATAATGAACTATTTCTCAGGATTCTGCACTGCAACATAGACACATAGGTAAACATGACGTTGATTATGGAAACAACCCCCCCCCCCCAAAAAAAAAAAAAAAATAAAAAAATGTCACTTCAGTGATCAGTGCATATGACTGGATAGCAAACAATTTGCAAAATTCATCGTTATGCTATTTTTATTGATGATACTTGCCTCTCATGACTAAACAAACTGAAATACACAGACATGCATGTGTGTTTGTGTTTATTCCGTAACATTTAGTGCATGCACACCTTATCAATTGCTTTAGCTTTTATACATGTAAGCCAGTGATGCATTAAGTAGTCGTAAAATATGATGGTTATATCATAAATCAAGTCAACATAACAAACTATATATTGCCCACTAAAATCAAGTTAATTAAGTTGAAAGACATGAAATCTTATCACTCAAATCAACGAATACATATGAACACGGCTATTTAACCAATAAATATGAAACGATCAGAGGCTTTAAGCATGTTTAATATGTTGCAATTGTATACCAAATAGGCAAACAAATCAAAGTCAAAACCAAATTTAAAAAGTTCACACTTTTATAGTTTACACTGACAAAAAAATACAAATTTCTTCACTAAGATGTACTTAAAAAATATAACCGAAATGAAATACAAAAAGATCCTTTTCCGCCCATACATTGTATTTTTAAAATAAGGGGTTGATGCTTATGTTCCATCTATTGGATGATGATATGTTTTCCTCCAAAATATTTTTATAAGCGATCAATTTAAATACGTATACTCATGAAAAACAACATTAATTGAAGCAGGACTGCATTTTTTTCCCCGACAAGAGTGGACAAAGGAATATGTTGTCATTGCTTGACTTGCTCCTGTATGTTGTCAGTTTTCGAAACTAGACAAGGAACACAGCTACTAGAGTTTGGCAACATTCTAAAATGATCTCGCCTATGTAGTAATGTCACAGGGATACAATTGAGTATACTTTAGTAATTAGAAATTCATTTATTTACTCATTCATTCATCCATACATTTCATTATTAACTCATTCATGGTTTACTCGTGTTTGACTAGTATTCGTGTTCTGTCACGTGATTGTGTTATTTTGGGTTGTGATTCACCAAATACGGTAATAGCTACGATATGTCTATATTTGGTAGTGGTAAAACAGGTTCATGGGTGTATATGGTCAGTGCGCAAGTGTGAGTGATAACACTTAATTTATAATGTTTTGCACCATGATTTTAGAACATAACTCGTTTTCCAGCAGACAGCTACAGTTTTACGACTGGTCTGAATTAATAGTTTGAGACTGTCACTAGTTTCAGTCTATTACATTTAAGTTTTACTGAAGGCGAATTTGGTCACCTCCTTATCATCATTATTATTCACCAATGCCATAATAAAGTAATGTTGGAAACTGGACCATCCTTTTATTTATTTATTTATTTTGTACGAGGAATAACGACCTCGTGACAAATGGCGCCCAACGCATCCAACGTATCCAACAACGAATATTCCAACGTAAATTCCAACTTCTGTCCCAGCATATAGGCCTAACTTGTGGAAAACACTGGGAGTTTCATCTGGCACGTGCGTACGACAAAGTTGACTCGGGTGACCGAATTCCAAATTTAAAACCGTCATCCTGAAAACAGAAATACCGGTATATATATTCATGTGAGCGCTCAAATATTTGATTTTGTGTGAAATACATCACTGTGTTTCCTGTTATTTCTACTTCATGTATTGAATATTCTGGCCAGGCCATTGGAATTCCGGAAGATAGCGACCGTATATACAGGATCCGTGCTTGATTGACTGTTATCGGGTCAAAATCTAGGACGGCGAGGAAAGTCGAACACCCAGTTTCGCTTGAGTGACTTCAGTGAACTTATTGTGACCGACTGCGAGTGATATAATTTTACACTGAATATATTTTATGTGTTTATTCTCATTTCTATCATTGTACTGTTTATTATTTCTTTCATTTCTCATGTTGCTATTGTACCATTCATCAATTCATGTGTGATATAGCTTGCGTGTTTAGTTAGTGAGTTTGAGTAACCTCGCGTAAACTAAATAACTTTACTTAAATTTCAGGGCCATTGACAGCTGACAGATCCAGACGAAGACAATCAGATATTTCAGAATCAGAATCCAGTGATGAAGGAACTATCATTAGAAAAAGGAAAGGTAAAACTAAACGAAATTTGAGTATTTCAGAAAGAAAATCAACGGCAGATTCATATGATAGTTCTCGGCAGTACTCCACAATGGGATCATCTCATTCAACTGGTCGGTCATCTATCACAAGGAATTCAACAACAACGTTTGAATCGCCAACACCGGAAATAACGGAACCAAGGAGGTCTAAAAGGGTTAGAAAACCCCCAGAAAGGTGTGGTACCTGGGTATCTCCCCAACAAACCCAGGTCTGGTATGTATGACAAGGAGAGAATGTCACAGGTAGATTAGTGGAATTCTGCAGACAGAATAGTGAAATTCTGCAGACAGAATCGCATATTGTGTTGTATTTTAATTACATATTTTCTTGAATATTTGTTTTTAATTTTGTAGTATAAGTAGAATGTGGTATGATTATTTTAGTGTTGATAAGATGATTTAGTTAGATTTTGTCGATAGAATATGTCATAGACGGTAGAACATGATATTATTCTATATGAATGATATATATTTTTAATTTTTAGTAACAGTATTAAGTTATATGATTTGGAGAGGTTATTATTCTTTTCAGTATTCTCCCTTAAGAAATGTCAGGAGACATTTTATTTAAGCGGGGGAGAATGTCACAGGGATACAATTGAGTATACTTTAGTATTTAGTAATTCATTTATTTACTCATTCATTCATCCATACATTTCATTATTAACTCATTCATGGTTTACTCGTGTTTGACTAGTATTCGTGTTCTGTCACGTGATTGGTTTATTTTGGGTTGTGATTCACCAAATACGGTAATAGCTACTGTATGCCTATATTTGGTAGTGGTAAAACAGGTTTTCATGGGTGTGTATCGTCAGTGCGCAAGTGTGAGTGATAACACTTAATTTATAATGTTTTGCACCATGATTTTAGAACATAACTCGTTTTCCAGCAGACAGCTACAGTTTTACGACTGGTCTGATTTAATAGTTTGAGACTGTCACTAGTTTCAAACTATTACATTTAAGTTTTACTGAAGGCGAATTTGGTCACCTTCTTATCATCATTATTATTCACCAATGCCATAATAAAGTAATGTTGGAAACTGGACCATCCTTTTATTTAATTATTTATTTTGTACGAGGAATAACGACCTCGTGACAAATGGCGCCCAACGCATCGAACGTATCCAACAACGAATATTCCAACGAAAATTCCAACTTCTGTCCCAGCATATAGGCCTAACTTGTGGAAAACACTGGGAGTTTCATCTGGCACGTGCGTACGACAAAGTCGACTCGGGTGACCGAATTCCAAATATAAAACCGTCATCCTGAAAACAGAAATACCGGTATATATATTCATGTGAGCGCTCAAATATTTGATTTTGTGTGAAATACATCACTGTGTTTCCTGTTATTTCTACTTCATGTATTGAATATTCTGGCCAGGCCATTGGAATTCCGGAAGATAGCGACCGTATATACAGGATCCGTGCGTGATTGACTGTTATCGGGTCAAAATCTAGGACGGCGAGGAAGTCGAACACCCAGTTTCGCTTGGGTGACTTCAGTGAACTTATTGTGACCGACTGCGAGTGATATAATTTTACACTGAATATATTTTATGTGTTTATTCTCATTTCTATCATTGTACTGTTTATTATTTCTTTCATTTCTCATGTTGCTATTGTACCATTCATCAATTCATGTGTGATATAGCTTGCGTGTTTAGTTAGTGAGTTTGAGTAACCTCGCGTAAACTAAATAACTTTACTTAAATTTCAGGGCCATTGACAGCTGACAGATCCAGACGAAGACAATCAGATATTTCAGAATCAGAATCCAGTGATGAAGGAACTATCATTAGAAAAAGGAAAGGTAAAACTAAACGAAATTTGAGTATTTCAGAAAGAAAATCAACGGCAGATTCATATGATAGTTCTCGGCAGTACTCCACAATGGGATCATCTCATTCAACTGGTCGGTCATCTATCACAAGGAATTCAACAACAACGTTTGAATCGCCAACACCGGAAATAACGGAACCAAGGAGGTCTAAAAGGGTTAGAAAACCCCCAGAAAGGTGTGGTACCTGGGTATCTCCCCAACAAACCCAGGTCTGGTATGTATGACAAGGAGAGAATGTCACAGGTAGATTAGTGGAATTCTGCAGACAGAATAGTGAAATTCTGCAGACAGAATCGCATATTGTGTTGTATTTTAATTACATATTTTCTTGAATATTTGTTTTTAATTTTGTAGTATAAGTAGAATGTGGTATGATTATTTTAGTGTTGATAAGATGATTTAGTTAGATTTTGTCGATAGAATATGTCATAGACGGTAGAACATGATATTATTCTAATATGAATGATATATATTTTTAATTTTTAGTAACAGTATTAAGTTATATGATTTGGAGAGGTTATTATTCTTTTCAGTATTCTCCCTTAAGAAATGTCAGGAGACATTTTATTTAAGCGGGGGAGAATGTCACAGGGATACAATTGAGTATACTTTAGTATTTAGTAATTCATTTATTTACTCATTCATTCATCCATACATTTCATTATTAACTCATTCATGGTTTACTCGTGTTTGACTAGTATTCGTGTTCTGTCACGTGATTGGTTTATTTTGGGTTGTGATTCACCAAATACGGTAATAGCTACTGTATGCCTATATTTGGTAGTGGTAAAACAGGTTTTCATGGGTGTGTATCGTCAGTGCGCAAGTGTGAGTGATAACACTTAATTTATAATGTTTTGCACCATGATTTTAGAACATAACTCGTTTTCCAGCAGACAGCTACAGTTTTACGACTGGTCTGATTTAATAGTTTGAGATTGTCACTAGTTTCAAACTATTACATTTAAGTTTTACTGAAGGCGAATTTGGTCACCTTCTTATCATCATTATTATTCACCAATGCCATAATAAAGTAATGTTGGAAACTGGACCATCCTTTTATTTAATTATTTATTTTGTACGAGGAATAACGACCTCGTGACAAATGGCGCCCAACGCATCGAACGTATCCAACAACGAATATTCCAACGAAAATTCCAACTTCTGTCCCAGCATATAGGCCTAACTTGTGGAAAACACTGGGAGTTTCATCTGGCACGTGCGTACGACAAAGTCGACTCGGGTGACCGAATTCCAAATATAAAACCGTCATCCTGAAAACAGAAATACCGGTATATATATTCATGTGAGCGCTCAAATATTTGATTTTGTGTGAAATACATCACTGTGTTTCCTGTTATTTCTACTTCATGTATTGAATATTCTGGCCAGGCCATTGGAATTCCGGAAGATAGCGACCGTATATACAGGATCCGTGCGTGATTGACTGTTATCGGGTCAAAATCTAGGACGGCGAGGAAGTCGAACACCCAGTTTCGCTTGGGTGACTTCAGTGAACTTATTGTGACCGACTGCGAGTGATATAATTTTACACTGAATATATTTTATGTGTTTATTCTCATTTCTATCATTGTACTGTTTATTATTTCTTTCATTTCTCATGTTGCTATTGTACCATTCATCAATTCATGTGTGATAGAGCTTGCGTGTTTAGTTAATGAGTTTGAGTAACCTCGCGTAAACTAAATAACTTTACTTAAATTTCAGGGCCATTGACAGCTGACAGATCCAGACGAAGACAATCAGATATTTCAGAATCAGAATCCAGTGATGAAGGAACTATCATTAGAAAAAGGAAAGGTAAAACTAAACGAAATTTGAGTATTTCAGAAAGAAAATCAACGGCAGATTCATATGATAGTTCTCGGCAGTACTCCACAATGGGATCATCTCATTCAACTGGTCGGTCATCTATCACAAGGAATTCAACAACAACGTTTGAATCGCCAACACCGGAAATAACGGAACCAAGGAGGTCTAAAAGGGTTAGAAAACCCCTAGAAAGGTATGGTACCTGGGTATCTCCCCAACTAACCCAGGTCTGGTATGTATGACAAGGAGAGAATGTCACAGGTAGATTAGTGGAATTCTGCAGACAGAATAGTGAAATTCTGCAGACAGAATCGCATATTGTGTTGTATTTTAATAACATATTTTCTTGAATATTTGTTTTTAATTTTGTAGTATACATGTAAGTAGAATGTGGTATGATTATTTTAGTGTTGATAAGATGATTTAGTTAGATTTTGTCGATAGAATATGTCATAGACGGTAGAACATGATATTATTCTAATATGAATGATATATATTTTAAATATTTAGTAACAGTATTAAGTTATATGATTTGGAGAGGTTATTATTCTTTTCAGTTTTCTCTCTTAAGAAATGTCAGGAGACATTTTATTTAAGCGGGGGAGAATGTCACAGGGATACAATTGAGTATACTTTAGTATTTAGTAATTCATTTATTTACTCATTCATTCATCCATACATTTCATTATTAACTCATTCATGGTTTACTCGTGTTTGACTAGTATTCGTGTTCTGTCACGTGATTGTGTTATTTTAGGGTTGTGATTCACCAAATACGGTAATAGCTACTGTATGCCTATATTTGGTAGTGGTAAAACAGGTTCATGGGTGTGTATGGTCAGTGCGCAAGTGTGAGTGATAACACTTAATTTATAATGTTTTGCACCATGATTTTAGAACATAACTCGTTTTCCAGCAGACAGCTACAGTTTTACGACTGGTCTGATTTAATAGTTTGAGACTGTCACTAGTTTCAAACTATTACATTTAAGTTTTACTGAAGGCGAATTTGGTCACCTTCTTATCATCATTATTATTCACCAATGCCATAATAAAGTAATGTTGGAAACTGGACCATCCTTTTATTTATTTATTATTTTGTACGAGGAATAACGACCCCGTGACAGTAATAATTTCCATTTAAGTACGAAATCTCAAATTCGTTTTGCAGCAGTTTGTAATTCCATAGTAAGGTACTGTTCTGTTTATTGCATATCATGCGTGACTGTTTGACTATCAATATCGTGTCAATAGATATTTAACAAAAACGTGGTGATCACTTCTGATAAGAATTTTTGATTATATATACTTGTATTGTTTCTATCTCTGGAATTTGAAAACCAAGCGAGAATCTTCAACACGTATCCAAGTAATAGAGGAATAGATATATAATATAATATTCTTATCGTTAATGTTTGTTTGCTTTTTTTTTTCTTTTTTTTTCAGGTTGACATGCAATGAATTTTTGTTAAAAAAATGTTGATGTCGTTAAAAATGTTAAGTTTGCTTACATATTAAAATGTAGAATTAATATGGCAAAATTATAATAAGTTTATTGGTATTTCGCTGTAGGAGCATTTTTACACCTATTAAACAGGTTGGTAATCCCGATGTACATGTCGGATTTTTCTCAAACCTACTTTTCTTTATTTTAGTGATAAATGAAAATAATTTACTTGTATACGTATAAGATAAGTATAAGCATTCACTATTATGAGTGTGGTATAGTAAAATTCCACAGAGCGGCAAGATTCATCGTCTAGGACGAGGCTTTGCCGAGTTTTAGACCGTGAATCTTGGCCTTAATGTGAAATTTCATTTTCCCACACGAGTATATGATGAATGACTATTTTCTCGCATTTTTTTTCACATTAAAAATTATGTCTGACAACTCTCTGTTATGACATTCAAAAGACTTCTTTCGGTTTATTCCTCCGTGTGCATCAAACAGTGCAAGTCAAAATGAGACCATACGACAGTTTTTTTTTCCTTTCAATAAATAAAAAAATATGATGAAGTGTAATTTATTACTCAAAACAATGACTTAATGGATAATCTCAATCAATAATTTTGTATTTCCTACAACAGACAACGATTGTTTAAGTTTTAAAGCGACGTAGTAATACACAGTATAAACCAAACAAAAAAAAAACAGATAAATTTCGCACTACTGTCTCACACTGGACAAACCGATCTCACATGGGTGATAATGCGGGAAAAAATCACCCCATTCATTTCAGTTTGTATATCATCTCTCTCTCTCTCTCTCTCTCTCTCTCTCTCTCTCTCTCTCTCTCTCTCTCTCTCTCTCTCTCTCTCTCTCTCTCTGTGAAGCATTTTTCTCGAGTTTCATATGATATACGGTTGGTAAAATTTAATTAAATCTGACCTTGTTTATTTCCTACGAGGACATTGTTTGATAGATAAACTATTTGTAGCATCAATTATTTCTTTATTTAACCCAGTTTAAATGATAGACATACCCTCTTTAAAGCTGACATGAATTCATAAAAGCATTTGGTCGCCATATTAGTTTCGATCGCTCCTCTACTGACACTGTGGTATACATACCGGTCGAGAAAGTTACGGTGGGTTGCTTTCCGATCGAGGCATTTAGTTGGCACGGACTTCAAAATGCATGAAATACACATAGTAGTAAAATGTGTGTGATCAAGAATAAAGGAAACAGCAATCAATAAAATACAAAATATGTCTATTCTTTTAAAGAATTTTCAAGGTATCTGTATTATTTTGCACAGATTGTGCCGTCTTACTTCACATGTACATCGAACACGTGTAACGCTCATACGGAGTGCATAACGTCTGCATCTTTTTGAAAACCCAGGCGGCACTACATCCAACACAGTAGCTAAATGATAGTAAATCCAAGAAAGTAACATGTTTTCAACGGTTTCTACAAAAACGCCCCGTTTCTAAAATCCATGAGATCATTGACATTGCTCGATCTTCCACAGTGTGTGGTTGCGCATGTGCAATGTTATAACATACACAAGAAAATGGTCTACAGTAATATCGATTGTTTTTTAAGTATTTGGCCTGGATTTCAGTCAGACTTGTTTCTTCGTTCATTGCATGGATATTCCAGTGCAGAGGTTGTCATATTTTTTTTTGGGTCAAAACGCGTCTTTGCTTACTGAAGGTAACGAGTTCGGGTGTATGAAATACCTGAATGCGATGAAGCATGAATAGTGTTCTCGGCCTTTTATAGGGGGTGTGTAGCGATGAGCAGAACAATAGAAATCGACAAATAATATGGCGGTAGTCGAAGATAAAAGGGAAATAATGCGTATTTAAGAATTCATGTCAGCTTTAAATATGAACTTAATACATTCGCTCTTCACCGCTGCGACTCGAGTATGATCCCGTGATCGACAGTGGTTGTATGTGATAGGGTATGGTGGTCGCCCGCTTAGACACGTGGGTTCTCTCCGGGTACTCCGGCTTCTTCCTACAACAATGACCCCTTTGCGCGTACATCCGTGACAACGAGGGATCTTAATATAACTTGTAGAGCTTGTTTATCAATCGTTGTGAAATAAATAATGATCAGGGTTTTTTTTTTTAAATGAGTGGGATATACGTGTATCAGCATATACAAAATTCCATTTTACTCAGAAAAACAAAATGCTTTCTAAATAGTTCATTCAATTCCATGGTAAGCTCTATTTATTTTAGGAGAAACGTTTTAAATTTCAAATGTATATCTTGGAAAAAATATGAAGTAAATATCAATTTATTATTATACTCTTGATATAAACACTAATTCCACTCGTCAAATATTGTACAATGTATGCTTATTATAAATTTCCGGTATAGCACTAAATATAAATTATGCTCAAACGTTTGTTTTTTAATATTCTGTTTTACTTCACTTTGTGCCGATGTTTTCAATAATGATTTTGCAGTGTTTTTTACGGGATTTTTTGCAATCTCAAGTGCATATGGTGAGTTCTGAAATAATAAGGTTAAACTTTTTAGGGTTTCTCTTCTTTTGATATTGATACGGTTTAATTCATTTAATTGTTCTTTTATTTTGATAACCAATATGCAAACAATCAAATTGAACAAAAATACTGAAATGTTGTGACAATGTTTTTGATCTAACAAAGGCACACGACTTCTGTGTATTTATAATTTATATTAAATAACATTTAATGCATATTTAAAGAATAAATAACGAGTTTTCTTGAATTATGCCGGTAAAAAATCCAGTGTACAAAGAAAATTGTTTTGAAATTCTAAAGCCCATGTCCTAGCTGATGTTGTTAAGTTTTAAACAACAAACGAACCAAAAGAAATTATCATACAATATTCACAATAACAATAACTTTTTAAAGATTTTTACTAGAAACTAAGAATATTTGCCGATCAATTATTTTATAGACTTAAATGGAAACCACTGCCTTATGTTTCTTAAGGTCACGAAGGTGTGTTGCAACGAAAAATGACGCACTTTGAAAAAATAAATGTGTTCAAAAGGCGCTAATTTTGAAACCAAGTCAACACACTTTGAAAAGAAAAACAAAACTCTTTGATATTTTCGATATTAACGTAATTTAAAAAAAATAGTGTTTGATCTAGAAAAATGATAATTTTTTATGCAATAACTGAATTTATTAAGGTTGTCAAGTTCAATGTGATATATTTAAGAAAAGAACCCATTAACTTATGAATATGTAATACAAGTTATTCGTATCATTTCATATATTTTACTATTGATAATTTAATGGTTGTGTGTATTGACAGTTAACGTTGCCCTCAACAAACCATCATACCAACTGTACCCATTAATACCAGGAAATGACAAATATGATGCAAGTAATGGTGTGGTCGGTCGTAAATCTGACCTGAGGTGGGACGGTGGTCAATGTTCAGTATCAACCGACGAGCCAACCGCCACATGGTGGGTTGACCTGACAAGGATCCAAAGTATCCATCACATCACAATCTATTTCATAACAAACAACAATGGTAATTTCGAAGTCATTTGTATTAGTAATATAAAGTCAAACTCATACATGAAATAATTGCAAATAATGCTTAACATCAATGTAGTTTCAAAATATAAACGTCATGTCATTTTTTGCTTGTTTTATTAAGCGTTAGGTCTGCTGTGCATTTGCAACAACGGTTAATGATAATAAGTTATATCACTATGCAGCGATTTTTCATTAGCGGTTGGTGATGTCATCTATTAATAAAGAAAAATATAACAATAGGCGTTGCAACTGCAACTTTAATGAAATATTTTTATCATTAAGCTGCGTTCTATCATTAGAAATGGATAGATTCTCAGATCATGTTTATTTTTTGAAGGATTATTTGTTGTTTGGAAACTTCACTATGTTAATGTACTAAATTTGTTTTTGAGAATTGAATGTATTTGAGGGGGGGGGGGGGGGCTTGGTGGCTAACATCTATAACCAAACACTCTATAGACCCGTATATGCAAAAGAAAAACTTGATTTAATCCCCAAAATATGTTTATGACGACATGCAATGATAGATATTTTAAACAGCATCGTTTTAATTTCCTTTCGATTTTTGTCCTAAAACTGTTTCAAAGAGAGTAATCTCACGATATGTATAGTTGCTGGGCATTTTATATTATTTAAATTGTAATAAACCTAGATCAATACTTATAATTAGAAATGAAAAAAAAAAAATTAATCGCCAAAACAGACAACGAAGCATGACCTCATTAGTTACCAAACAATGCAACAGTATACATGTATTGATATACATCAGATGATTTTTCATGTAAAAGTCTATGCTTTTTTTCGATGGGTTTTGCACAAGATGTATTTAATCTTGATAGTTATTATCAATGCATTTTTTTTAAATCCTGTAATCTATATTTTTAATAGTTTTTTTAACATGTTGTACAGGTTCTAAGTATTGGGAAGAAGTCCTTGCTGGTCATTTTCTGGGATTCTCTGTATATGTCTCCGATACAACAGATATATCACCAGGAACTTTGTGTTTTAAGGACAATAACTTCTTTAGAAATACAATACCTTCTGTTTTCACAACAAACTGTTTTGTTCATGGACAATATGTCATTTACTTCAACGAGAGAATACCGGGAGTTGTCTACCCTACCGGTTATGATCGTTATGTAAGGAGTGACCTGTGTGAAGTGGAGGTCTTTGGTGAGCGTTCTTTATAATTATACAGTGTACAAACCTTCAATATAATTAAGTCCTTTGACAATTCATCTTGTGCCATTTTTTTTTTAAAATATCTAACATATTCACAGTCATAATAATTCATATTGACTGAATATAATTCAAACATTGCATATCATTTAGTCATATTTCCATGCCTAATAATTTCATTTTACTTGAACTTATTTAATATATATTCATCCTTTGTTTTTGGTTTTGTTTATTTTTGATCTTTTGTAAATCTATTTTTTTTAACTTCCTTTTTGAAGAAAATTATTTAGTTATGATTAGAAACTACATTGTTAATGCAACTTTTAACCCAGGCAGAGAAAAAAAAACTTTCCGCTTATCCGTCAATAGAAATGTATTTAGAGGTCACGATCAGAAATGTGTCGTCACTTACCATTCCAAAATAATTTTTGTAAAACGTAAGTTCAAATAAATAACATATCTGGGTTTTTTTGTTCCTGAGAGGATCACGAATTTTACATTTTTATATTTGTTAGGTCTGGACTATATTGGCGATTGTGAAAATGAACTCGTATTCCTCTAAATCCAGTTTCTTGAATTATATTTCTACCATTCAGAAACTAGAAAGCAATCTGACGTACAAATAAGAGTCAGAGTAGCATTGCTATCATTTTTTTTGATCGATGACAGTTAAACCCTTTGGACACCTACCCCCCCCCCCTTCAAAAAACCTAATAAATAAAATAAAATTATCAACATCAGCTCTGACAAAATGGGAAGCATAGGTGTCCCAAGAAACTCACTGCACATTCCATGCAAATCAATGAAAACATACTCAGTAAAAATTAATTAACAATATATGAGGATTTTGTGTAATATCAAGCTTTGAATCAAAGGATGCCTAGAAAAAAAACTGTTCCATAACCTGTCCAGACTGTAACTGTCAATACTGTCACATAGAGACGGGCATCTATCAGGATTACAAACCTGAGTACCAGTGTCATCGCTGTGAACTAGGTATGAAGGAATTTTAAAACACATAAATTATTAAATATTAAATCACTAGCAGGTATTACTAAATATTATTATTTACATAAAAACAACAACTGCATTGCCTAAATACATTAATTACATGTATTAAATGTGGGATTATTTTTTCCATACAATAGTAGCTATGTATTTACATGTAATTATTGGCTGTCCTTGATCCTACAATTTTACAACGCTGGACAGGCAATTCGAATACGCCTATTATATATATATATATATATATATATATATATATATATATATATATATATATATATATATATATATATATATATATATATATATATATATATATATATATATATACACATATATATAAACAAACAAACAAACAAAAAATCTGAAAAACTGGGATAAGTTATTATAATTGCGTAATAATTGAAACCCTACACATTGTATACTGTTTTTTGTTAAATAACAAAACAGTGTCACTAGGTTTAGTAGCTGTATCATCAATTCCAAATCGAATATGTAGTTTTGAAGCTTATATTAGATTTATTTTGAATATTCAGTATAAATAATTATATTAAACATGACCTATGCATATTATTTTTGATGTTTATTATACATTACAGATGGGAGATTAAATGAGAGGAATATTGAGTTTTACAGTCTGGTTGGTGCCCTCGGCTTATCGACCATCATAATAATAGTACTTATAATTTGCCAAAGAATGGAAAGGTAAATGCGGACATAAAAGTTTGTTTGTTTTTTTTTTTTCTAATATGTCCCTGCTGTTTTTTACATTTAAATGCGTGTACTTGATAAAAGGTTTAATATTTAATCTAATTGACCATTTCAAGAAGAAACCACAAGAACCAGTCAACAGACGAAACACCATTAAAACATACCGCCGCTCTTGCTAACCAAGGAGGGGCTGCCTTTGGTAGTTACATGGATTCTGTAGAACACATTTCATGTCATCTGTATGATGAAATCCAAGAAGACAAAATGTAACATACATATCTGTGAAATAACAGTTTGCTGTATGTTCTTTTTTTGAATGTTTTGTTTTGCTTTTTTTTTTTCCTTGTTAATTTGTTTTTGTTTTTTTTTCAGTTTGATTGTTTGACTTGTTTTGTTGTTTAATTTTTTTTTAATTATTTTGGATGAATGAAGATCCGATTTCAGAATCGTTTGGATCAAAAAGTAGACTAGAATGATCAGAATATGAATTGTGTATTTTGAAAGAATTAATTTATTATTGCTAAAACTTTTATAAAACATACATGTTTATGCATATGTTGTATGGTTTAATGATTACCAGCTTGAATACAATCTCTAAATTTTGGTAAATAACGAAGAAAATTAATGTTCTGCATCAAAAACGTTTTGAAAGTACAGTATACAACTTGAAAAACAAGATGAAAACAAATACATTAAAAATACAAATTACTTATTTTAAATAGTATCTTATCAAATCAAATAATCGTGAAATATTATAATGTAATATAATATAATGTTTATTACATTAATCTTGAATCTTGATATTAACCATCATTTCCCAAAAGCTGTTTAACCATGATATCCCTCTAATGAGACAAATTATAGAATCATAAAGCATTATACAATGTAATATAATATAATGTTTATTACATTAATCTTGAAACTTGATATGAACCGTCATTTCCCAAAAGCTGTTTAACAATGATATCACACAAATGAGATAATTTCCGCATTTTTTGCAAACAGATAGATATACATGTAAAGTCATGTTCTCCATATTTTGCATTTGAAAGTATAAATCGCAGGTCTGCTAAGGTAATATTTTTACATTTTGAACATAACATTACTTGTGCAATCATGCGTTTGACGTTTCACAAACCGTCGACAGACATCAATACCATGCTCCAAAAATTTTACTTTTAAAACAGTCAAATTTAAAGGCTTCCTTTCTACATTATGGCGTGAATACGGCAATTACCTTTTACACATTATTTTCCAAAAAGGTTTTAACGGTATACAAAGTACTTTTAGAAGCTTTATATAAAACTGAAGTTTTGTGGCGGAGAAATTCATAACACTAAATATAGTCCTTTTCCGTCCGACATTTCCTCATATTTCTGTTTAAAGAATTTTGTGAATCATGTTTTTTGTTTAAATATTTCTCGCGTATTATAATACAAGTATAGTTATTATTTTAGCTTTTCTTTCTTGGTGTTTATCTATTGGTGAAACCCGTGTGAACACTTGGTACTTAGATCGTGCAAGTGCAAGTATATAGTCTTCTATAACTGTGAAAAAAAGACAACAAATACATAATTGCGGCATAATGTACGGTGCGAGAATACACATCTTTAATGCTGTTTTTTTCTATATCTCATCCATACATTATTTTAAACAAACTTCTATGTTTGCATGCTTTTAAAGATTTTTTTTATCTAATTTAAAAATTTTAAATAATGTATTAAGTCCTAATATATGTTATTAGGATCAAACAACAATTATGTTAATAATTGTATTTATGTGTTGAATGCTATAATTTTATTTGCTTATTTATTGTATTTTTCATGTATATGTTTGATTAGATAAGTTGCATTTCTTTCCCAGGCCTTGTAGTGGTCGTTGGCCATATTATGTAATTTCCCTGCAGTGGTCACTGTCCATGTCTATTTTTAGCCCAAATTCTTAGTCTAAAAACCTCCAAGTGACCTATCATGTAATTGATAAAAATCCAATGGTGAAATTCTCCCCAAATTTAATTTAATAGCCAATCAAATTAAGCGATACGGTAACGTGGTTTGATGCGGTCAGTATCTGACCGGTGAGATTAGGGTCATTCTGTCTTCATCTCTGATAGTGTTAGCACGAGTAATGTTTTGATACATTAAGTTTTGAAACGCAGTTTCTAGTTTTTTGTTGTATGCGATAACGCATGATTATTTGTGCTGGTTCCGGTTGGGGTACAATATGTAAACAATGAGTATTTTAAATGTGTGCGTGATTGGACATTCTTACATCAGAAGATTAAGAGATTATGGTATGCAGACAGAAACAGACAATCTAAATTTGGACCCTGAAGTGTTTAAAGTATCATTTAGAGGAAAAGGCGGTTTGAGATTAAACAAGCGTGTCTTCAGATCGGAGATTCTGCATTTTGACTTAATTCCCGATGTGGTGTTTTTACAGATTGGTGAAAATGATATCGGTGAAAATACAAACAGTGAGAAATTAGCTAGGGATATTATATCTGTGGGACAGTATTTAAGAGATGGGGTTAGAGTAAAGGTAGTGATAATAGGCCAGTTAGTTCGCCGAATGCAGTTTGCATCATGCCAAAATTTTAACGTCTTTGTGGTTCAGACTAATGAACATTTGAAACGTTTTGCTGAGCCACTTGGTGGAATTTATTTCTGGGGACATCGGGGTTTTTGGAAGGATTTTCATTATTTAGGCCCGGATGGTGTCCATCTGCTGTGTACCCCTGCCGAGGACCAGCCCATGAGGAAGTTTCGCCGCAGCATTAGGAATGCGGTGATCCTGCACTCAAAAGTTTTGAGGCCAGTATGATTTTAGATCTTATGTGCTATCACTCTAGAATAATGATATTCAATAATATGTGACTGTATATATCCATATTGATATATATTTACATTTTATTTGTTTGAATTAAGACAGTGTAGGGGCACTTTATGTATTACATGTAAGTCCCTGAAATTTAAATGCGTGATTTTTCGTGTTGATGAGCATCAGTTCAAATTCTACCTTTCATTTTAATTAAGCGTTTTGGCTGGAACTGATAAATTTTATGTTTGTTGAGTTTGCATACTAAAGAATGATGAAGGAATATTGGGTCTGTGTAACCCATATGGTCAGTGGGACATGTTCCTCACAATTATGAATTTAATGTTACCTCGTAATTAAAAATCAGGTTGAGAATTTTTAGTTACATGAATGTTTGGATCTACATGTACTGTTAATGATGAAGGAACATTGGGTCTGTGATACCCATATGGTCAGTGGGACATGTTCCTTACAATTATGAATTTAATGTTAATAATGTTATGTAATTAAAGTCATGTTGGGACTATTTAGTTACATAATGTTTGAATCTTCATGTACTAATAATGATGTAGGAACATTGGGTCTGTGTTACCCATATGGTCAGTGGGACATGTTCCTTACAATTATGAATTACTAATAATGATGTAGGAACATTGGGTCTGTGTTACCCATATGGTCAGTGGGACATGTTCCTTACAATTATGAATTACTAATAATGATGTAGGAACATTGGGTCTGTGTTACCCATATGGTCAGTGGGACATGTTCCTTACAATTATGAATTACTAATAATGATGTAGGAACATTGGGTCTGTGTTACCCATATGGTCAGTGGGACATGTTCCTATTATTATGAATTTTATGTTAACAGGTACATGTAGATCAAAATCTTGTTGGTATGCGCTTAACTGATCAGGTCAAAATACCAAGTACATGGTTGAAATCATCTCTTAATGCAAAAGTTGATTATGAAAAATTTTTTTTATGGGTTAGGCTAATCATATATGTGAAAGGATAGGATTCATACCTATTATTCTTATTATATATTTAGCCATTATGCCACCCAAAAATAGAGCCAGGAGAGATGATGTGGCAACTGGAGGATTACCACCAACAACACCACCAACTGAAGTAAATAAGGGGAAAAAAGGGCCAAAAAGAACCCGAAAACAGTCGGAGAATGACACTGTCAAGGTGCTACCAAATATTGATTATGAACTTCTGGCAAAAGAAATTGTAAACCAACAATCAGTGAAAGTGTTGGGCAACCTCTGATGGTGAATTCTGTTGAGGATACTGCACCAGTAGTTGGGGAAGCTATACCGGCCGCTGCCACAATTCCTGCCTCTGCGGCTGCCACATTTCCTGCCTCTGCACCTGGAACATTACTGGATAATGTGTTCACAGGTGAGCCCGCAGGCAATTTATCGCGGAGTACTGGTAGTAGTTTTGCATGCTCTAGTAGCCCTCAAATTCACTTATCAGATTGTGTGCCTCTAGGGGCATCAGTTTCCTCAAAACTGAAACTTAAAATTTGGAACAATGAATTTGTTGACTTAAAAAATTTATTGCCGACCTCAGGAGATGAACCCCTTTCAATTGTGGTACAAGCGGGTAAAATTGAGCTACAACAAGCGGCTTCACATAAAACACCTATTACAATCCATCAATGGACAGATGCTTTTCTGGTATTCAGTACAATTTACTTACAGAAATTTCCCCATGAGGCATGCAATCTGTTAAAATACATGTTTACAATTAGGGAGATTCACAAGCTTCATGGGGACCAACCCTGGAGAATGTATGATGAGTCATTTAGGAAAATAAGAGAGACATCCCTCCTGCCGTGGGAGAGAGTAGTAACAGAGTTGCGACTTAAGGTAGCCTCTATGGGTTTAAAGTCTCCTACCCAATTTCAAGCTTATAATGGTAAACGGCAGCCCTTTCGGGCAAAGCAGTGCTACAATTATAACAATGGGCAAAAATGTCACTCCCTACCTTGTCGATTCGCCCATACTTGCCAAGCCTGTAGTGGACCCCACCCCCGATTTAAGTGTAGAAACATGTCATCCAAATCTTTCACTTTAAACAGGAATGGCGCTGGTTCTTCCAACTCCAGTAAACCCGTTAAGACTTCACAATGAACTATTAGGTTATGAGGCAGATGAATTGAAATTGTTAGTGAATGGCTTTACATTTGGTTTTAGATTAGGCTGTGTTAAGTCCCCTTCCATTCATCCTCCTCATAATCATAAGTCTACATATGAGCACCCAGAAGTTATTGAAGATTACATTCATACGGGTTTAAGTAAGCAGAGGATAGCTGGCCCATTCACAAGACCCCCTTTACCTCTTTTTAAAACTTCTCCTCTGGGGGTTGTACCAAAATCCGAGAAAAACAAGTTTCGAATCATTCATGATTTATCCTTTCCTGCTCAGGACTCAGTTAATTCTAATATACCTAGGGAATACTCTCAGGTTCATTATGATTCTATTGATACGGTACTCAGTTTGGTTCATCAATATGGGATGGGTTCTCTTATGGCAAAAACATATATAAAGGATGCCTTCAGAATAATCCCCGTGAACCCAAAGGATTATCATTTTTTGGGTTTTACTTGGAAAGGTCAATTCTACTATGAACGCTGTTTGCCGATGGGGGCAAGTAGCTCCTGTCAAATATTTGAGAAGTTAAGTACAGCTCTTCAATGGGTTATGTTAAACAAGCTAGAAGCAGGGGGTATGTCTCATATGTTGGATGATTTCTTTTTTATTGGGCCTCCTCAGTCTGAAAAATGTAAAAATGATTTGATGAATTTCTTGGATTTATGTGGAAGGATTAATATTCCAATTAATGATAAGAAAACTTTCTGGCCAGTAACATGCATCACCATTTATGGTATTGAGGTTGATTCTATTGATATGATGAGTCGGCTGCCACCAGACAAATTAGAAAAATGTAGGACTCTTGTATTTCAGTTTAGTAGGCGTAAAAAAGTTACTTTGCAGGAGCTTCAATCATTAATTGGAGTCTTAAATTTTGCTTGTTTGGTAGTAGTTCCTGGTAGGGCATTTTTACGTCGTCTGATTGACTTGACTATAGGTGTGAAAAAACCTTATTATCGAATAAAATTTAATAATGAGGTAAGAGCTGATTTAGCCATGTGGCTACATTTTCTTCAAAATTTCAATGGAAAATCAGTTCTTCTTCCAGAGGAATGGGAATCTTCAGATGTCACGCGACTATTTACAGATGCTTCTGGTTTGTTAGGTTTTGCTGTTGTTTTTGGTTCAAAATGGTTTGCTGATGCGTGGACACAAACTCTTCTCCCTTTGCAAATTGCCGTAAAAGAATTGTTTCCAATTGTTTTGGCTTTGGAAATTTGGGGTTCAGAGATGGCAAATAGAAAAATCTTATTTATGTCAGATAATATGGCAGTGGTAGAAGTAATCAATAAACAGTCCAGTAAGGAAAAGTGCCTCATGCATCTACTTCGGCGTTTAGTATTGGTGTGTTTATCAAAAAACATATTCTTTAAGGCAAAGCATATTCCTGGAAAATATAATGTGGTAGCTGACTCCCTGTCACGTTTGCAATTTCAGAGAGCCAGGGAGGCAGCACCATATCTAGACCAACAACCAACTGCCATTCCCGAGCATCTATTGCGGATTTGTCCTCAACCACCCAAACAATCTTAGTAGCAGTTAGAAACCAACCCTGTTTCCAATTTCTGTCCAGTACAGTATCTCTATAGATATAGATCACATTTTCAACATGTTTCAGGCCCCTTTTTTCAATTGATCAATGGCTCTCCAGTCACATATTCTTATGTTAGCAGTGAGCTTTCGAAAGCCATAGCATTTGCGGGTCTTGACCCCGATAGATATAAAGGGCACTGTTTTCGGATAGGGGCAGCAACACATGCTGCACAGTTAGGCTATTCTGAGAGTTTTATTCAGCATTTAGGCCGCTGGAACTCCAATGCATTACACAGATATATTAGAATACAATCGTTTCAACTGTAATTATTTGTATCTACAATCTTTCTTACCCCTGCAGTTTATTTATAGCAGGCCAGTGAGTAACTGCTGCTATTGATCTGTACCAAAAAAAAAAAAAAAAAAAAAAAAAATGTCCTTATGTTTGTTACTTTTTCCATAAGAGAATCTTGTGCGTAAAATACGGAGGGTGTCTCAATTAATTTTGTTAGTTGTAGTATGTTTACAGGTGTAGTAATGTGTAATGATAGGTCAGTGTTTAACTGCTATTTTGTAGTTGCACATTGTGTCTTTAGATAATGTTAGTACAACTTTTAAGTTAGTTTATTAGAGTGCCTGCGGGTTTCACCTTGGAATTGCCATTCATGTTACGTTTGTACGGGTTATAGTATAATGAATTATATGCACTTATTGCCAGGTCAGTGTGTAACTGCTGGTAACACTATGCCAAGTCAGTGTTTAACTGTTGGTACATTTGACTATAAACTGTGATTTGTGTATGTGTTCACATCAGCATCAACAAGTGCACAACTCACCTTGGATGGCACAATGGAATTGCCAATTGTCATTATGCAATTCACATTTGGTGGCTTATTTTATTTTTGAGGTGCCATCTTTTTGCTGGTTTTGTATATATTGTATATAATTTTGAACAAAATATTGTTTTTCTGTATTTTAAGGGGATCAGCATATTGATAAGTTATTTAACATTTTGTGTGAACAGCTTTGGGTCTGATCCCCTACTATGTTGTTTATATTTTTCTTTACTTTCGTCATTTTTAATAAATGACATATTTCATCATGCACAAGTGTTGAGTTCATTTATCAGACAGCAAAAACCGAGCTGCGGTGGGGTTGTGCAGCATGAGAAAACATAAAACAACAATTATGTTAATAATTGTATTTATGTGTTGAATGCTATAATTTTATTTGCTTATTAGGGTTTTCCGTTTTCAACGGAAAACCCTTCTGTTATTCTACGGTTTCTTTTTCTTTATTATTATACTTTTTTTTCTTTTTCTGACTTTTTTGGAGCGTTATTTCTCAGAAACTTTTCAACCGATTTACACCAAATTTTTACGAGTTATAAAGCATTAATCTCGCTACTAATTATCAAAATTTCAAATGATTACGTCACTTCCGGTTTCAGATATGGACGATTTTGTAAATTTTTAAGGGTCATTTTGTCCACGCATCTCCTCTTAAACTAATCATGATAAAAGCTTGAAATTTGCAGGGATTGTAGATGAAGGTCTGTAGATTTCCCTCTATGCTTCCAATTGCGAAAAATGCGCAAGGCCTAGAAGCTCGCCTGAACCTGAAAATTAGCACCAAATTGTTTCACAAAATTTTCGCAAATTTTCCGTAATATCTTTTGACGTATAAATATTTTGTTAAAACATGTAATGCAAAAGCTGTTTCAATTTGCACGCGCTTTTATTTGATATCAAGAAAAAGGGGCTGGCCCCTCAAATTAGGGGCCAAGAGGGCTCTAAAGTCTATTTGCAATAACTTTTTAGTGAACAATAATTTGTTATCAATTATAGAAGCAAAAATGTTCATTGTACAGCTGTTCATCTATACATTACCATAAGTAAGTCATATATTACGTAATTAGGGGTTTCAAGGGGCCAAACCTCAAAACTCTGATCATTAATATCTGAAAAAGGAGAAATATTTTGAAAAGCAATGTAGAACAAAAGTTGTTCAAAATAATGTTCTTAACAATATGATACCAAAAATTGTGTTGTTAGTGGCCCCGGTAAGGGGTTAAAGGGTCGGCTCCTAAAACGCATTTGTACAGATATCTCGAGAACGGTTTACAATTCATGAACACTTGTAGAACAAAATATGTTTATATTAGCGAGACCTTTTATTTGATATCAAGAAAAAGGGGCTGACACCTCAAATTAGGGGCCAGAAGGGCTACTTAGTATTTCCATAATAACTCTTTTCTGACCAATAATTTGATATACATCATAAAGCAGCAAAGAAGCTTTAATTAAGCTTAATTTATAACCGAAATCCGTTTTAAAATCGGACGATGGAATCCAGAGATATCGGGGTTTAAAAATTGATTTTTCCGGAAATTTTGATTCCCCGTCCTTGATTTAAAAAATAGCGTAATATTTAAAGTAAAATTAACTCGTACCAAAAATAATTGTTAAGTCGTTCTTGAACACCTTCGGATTTTTTTTGGTTAAGTCGTTCTTGAAATCGGAAAGGTGTTTTTCAAGTCGTACTTAAAATCATTCGTATTTTGTTAAGTCGTACCAGGAATAATTCGATGTTTTCATATTTTATATTTTAGTTACTCTTGTTATTGGTTTAAGAGCTCTGCTTCTTACAGGAACTTCCAGCTTTACTTCCGACATTAACGGAAGACCCACTCGTTGCTTTGCAACGAGCTTTGCTCTAGTCTTTATTCTTATTATTCTTTTTTTTCTTTTTCTGACTTTTTTGGAGCGTTATTTCTCAAAAACTACCCAACCGATTTGCACGAAATTTTTAGGAGTGATAGAACATCATCGCCGCTACATATTATTAAATTTTTGCATGATGACGTCACTTCCGGTTTCAGATATAGACGATTTGGTAAATTTTTAAGGGTCATTTTGTCCACGCATCTCCTCCGAAACTAATCAAGATAGAAGCTTAAAATTTTCAGGGGTTGTAGATGAATGTCTGTAGATGTACCCCCATGCTTCCAATTATGAAAATTGCTCAAGGCCTCGAAGCTAGCCTGAACCTGAAAATTAGCACCAAAATTTTCCACGAAATTTTTGCACATTTTCTGTAATACCTTTCGATGTGAACATAATTTGTTAAAACATGTAATGCAAAAGTTGTTTCAATTTTCACGAGCTTTCATTTGATATCAAGAAAAAGGGGCTGACCCCTCAAATTAGGGGCCAAGGGGGCTCTAAAGTCTTCTTACAATAACTCTTTACTGAACAATACTTTGTTATTAATTATATAAGCAAAAATGTTTATTGAACAGCTGTTAATCTATACAGTATCATACTTAAGTCATATGTTACGTAATTAGGGGTTTCAAGGGGCCAGAAGTTCAAAACTTTGATCATTAATATCTGAAAAAGGAGAAATATTTTTAAAAGCAATCTAGAACAAAAGTTGCTTAAAATGGTGTTCTTGTCAATATGCTACCTTAAATGTTTTTGTTTATGACCCCATTAAGGAGTTAAAGGGTCGGCCCCTAAAACCCATTCGTACAGATATCTCAAGAACGGTTAACATTTCATGAACACTTGTTGAACAAAATATGTTTAAATATGCAAGACCTTAAATTTAATATCAAGAAAAAGGGGCTGGCCTGTCAAATTAGGGGCCAAAAGGGCTTTAATGTCTTTTTACAATAACTCTTTACTGAACAATATTTTGTTATTATTTATAGAAGCAAAAATGTTCATTGTACAGCTGTTCAACTATACAGTACCATACCTAAGTCATATATTACGTAATTAGGGGTTTCAAGGGGCCAGAACTTAAAACTATGATCATTAATATCTGAAAAAGGAGAAATATTTTAAAAAGCAATGTAGAACAAAAGTTTTTCAAAATAATGTTCTGAACAATATTAAACCAAAAAATTTGTTGCTAGTGGCCCCGGTAAGGGGTTGAAGGGTCGGCCCCTAAAACACATTTGTACATATATCTCGAGAACGGTTTACAATTCATTAACACTTGTAGAACAAAATATGTTTATATTAGCGAGACCTTTAATTTGATATCAAGAAAAAGGGGCTGGCCCCACAAATTAGGGGGTACAAGGGCTACTAAGTCTTTTTATGATAACTCTTTTCTGACCAATAATTTGATATTAATTACAAAGCAACAAAGCAGTTTTTATTAAGCTTAATTTAAAACTGAAATCCGTTTTAAAATCAGACGATGCATTACAGAGATATCGGGGTTTAAATATTGATTTTTCCGGAAATTTTGTTTCCGCGTCCTTGGTTTAAAAAATAGCGTAATGTTCATAGTAAAATTAACTCGTACCAAAAATAATTGTTAAGTCGTACTTAAACACATTCGGATTTTTTGTTAAGTCGTTCTTGAAATCAAAAAGGTTTTTGTTAAATCGTACTTAAAATCATTCGGGTTTGTTAAGTCGTACCAGGAATGAATCGATTTTTTTCATCTTTTTATTTTAGCTACTCTTGTTATTGGTTTAAGAGCTCTGCTTTTTACAGGAACTTCCAGCTTTACTTCCAACATTAACGGAAGACCCACTCGTTGCTTTGCAACGAGCTTTGCTCTAGTTTATTGTATTTTTCATGTTTATGTTTGATTAGATAAGTTGCATTTCTTTCCCAGGCCTTGTAGTGGTCGTTGGCCATATTATGTAATTTCCCTGCAGTGGTCACTGTCCATGTCTATTTTTAGCCCAAATTCTTAGTCTAGAAACCTCCCAGTGACCTATCATGTAATTGATAAAAATCCAATGGGGAAATTCTCCCCAAATTTAATTTAATAGCCAATCAAATTAAGCGATACGGTAACGTGGTTTGATGCGGTCAGTATCTGACCGGTGAGATTAGGGTCATTCTGTCTTCATCTCTGATAGTGATAGCACGAGTAATGTTTTGATACACCCACCACCATCCCCGTTTCACCACTCCAATATTCGAAAGTTGCATACATGTACAAAATATTGTTCTTTTGCATATGGCTTATTTTATTTTTGAGGTGCCATCTTTTTGCTGGTTTTGTATATATTGTATATAATTTTGAACAAAATATTGTTTTTCTGTATTTTAAGGGGATCAGCATATTGATAAGTTATTTAACATTTTGTGTGAACAGCTTTGGGTCTGATCCCCTACTATGTTGTTTATATTTAGGGTCTTCCGTTTCCAACGGAAGACCCTCTTGTTATTCTACGGTTTCTTTTTCTTTATTCTTATTATTCTTTTTTTTCTTTTTCTGACTTTTTTGGAGCGTTATTTCTCAAAAACTACCCAACCGATTTGTACGAAATTTTTAGGAGTGATAGAACGTCATCGTCGCTACATATTATCAAATTTTTGCATGATGACGTCACTTCCGGTTTCAGATATAGATGATTTTGTAAATTTTTAAGGGTCATTTTGTCCACGCATCTCCTCCGAAACTAATCAAGATAGAAGCTTAAAATTTTCAGGGGTTGTAGATGAATGTCTGTAGATGTACCCCCATGCTTCCAATTAGGAAAATTGTTCAAGGCCTCGAAGCTCGCCTGAACCTGAAAATAAGCACCAAATTTTTCCACGAAATTTTTGCACATTTTCTGTAATACCTTTCAATGTGCACATAATTTGTTAAAACATGTAATGCAAAAGTTGTTTCAATTTTCACGAGCTTTCCTTCGATATCAAGAAAAAGGGGCTGACCCCTCAAATTAGGGGCCAAGGGGGCTCTAAAGTTTTCTTACAATAACTCTTTACTGAAGAATAATTTGTTATTAATTATATAAACAAAAATGTTCATTGTACAGCTGTTTATCTATACAGTATCATACTTAAGTCATATGTTACGTAATTAGGGGTTTCAAGGGGCCAGAAGTTCAAAACTTTGATCATTAATATCTGAAAAAGGAGAAATATTTTTAAAAGCAATGTAGAACAAAAGTTGCTTAAAATGGTCTTCTTGTCAATATGCTACCTTAAATGTTTTTGTTTATGATCCCATTTAGGAGTTAAAGGGTCGGCCCCTAAAACACATTCGTACAGATATCTCAAGAACAGTTAACATTTCGTGAACACTTGTTGAACAAAATATGTTTATATTTGCAAGACCTTAAATTTGAGATCAAGAAAAAGGGGCTGGCCTCTCAAATTAGGGGCCAAAAGGGCTCTAATGTCTTTTTACAATAACTTTTTACTGAACAATATTTTATTATTAATTTTAGAAGCAAAAATGTTCATTGTACAGTTGTTCAACTATACAGTACCATACCTTAGTCATATATTACGTAATTAGGAATTTCAAGGGGCCAGAACTCAAAACTATGATCATTAATATCTGAAAAAGGAGAAATATTTTAAAATGCAATGTAGAACAAAAGTTGTTCAAAATAATGTTTTGAACAATATTAAACCAAAAATGTTGTTGTTAGTGGCCCCGGTAAGGGGTTAAAGGGTCGGCCCCTAAAACACATTTGTACATATTCCTCGAGAACGGTTTACAATTCATGAACACTTGTAGAACAAAATATGTTTATATTAGCAAGACCTTTTATTTGATATCAAGAAAAAGGGGCTGGCCCCCCAAATAAGGGGGTACAAGGGCTACTTTTTATGATAACTCTTTTCTGACCAATAATTTAAAATTTATTATAAAGGAACAAAGCAGCTTTTATTAAGCTTAATTTAAAACTGAAATCCGTTTTAAAATCAGACGATGCATTAGAGAGATATCGAGGTTTAAAAATTGATTTTTCCGGATATTTTGTTTCCGCGTCCTTGGTTTAAAAAATAGCGTAATGTTTATAGTAAAATTAACTCGTACCAAAAAAAAGTGTTAAGTCGTACTTAAACACATTTGGATTTTTTTGTTAAGTCGTTCATGAAATCAAAATGGTTTTTGTTAAATCGTACTTAAAATCATTTGGGTTTGTTAAGTCGTACCAGGAAAAATTCGATTTTTTGCATCTTTTTATTTTAGTTACTCTTGTTATTGGTTTATGAGCTCTGCTTCTTACAGGAACTTCCAGCTTTACTTCCGACATTAACGGAAGACCCACTCGTTGCTTTGCAACGAGCTTTGCTCTAGTTTTCTTTACTTTCGTCATTTTTAATAAATGACATATTTCATCATGCACAAGTGTTGAGTTCATTTATCAGACAGCAAAAACCGAGCTGCGGTGGAGTTGTGCAGCATGAGAAAACATAAATCCCTTTTCTAGGCTGATGTGACTGTGTTTACGTTTTGATTATATTTGTTATGAATCATACACCTTCCATCTTACATGTGTTTTTGATAATTATATAATTATTTTTTTTTAATCAAACTGACACCTATTTAACTTAACTTTCAATCATCAAAATATATTTTTTGTTTAAGTGTTCGCATCAGTGATTAACGCTTAGTTTTAACTAAAATAAATTTTAATCATGCAATATTACTTCATTAGTTCTCTTTTTATCTTTAACTTATTTGTTATGCTACGTGTTACTATCCAGTTTTGTTTATTTTTTTTCTTTTGTTATGAGGGCGGGGGAGGGGTTTCATTCTTTATTTATTTCTTTTGAAGATAATTGTTAAAAGAAAGTTTAGTCAATGTCCATATGTATTTGGCAACATTGAATCAGTATTTTCCAATTTAATATACAGTTAGAAAATAAAAAAACTTTTAAAATTATATACGGCAAGATCATGTCTTTAAAAATACTCGAAAAAGCGACTTCAGCTGACTGCACGGAACAGTGCGTCATCAATAATTTGTTTCGACTGAGATAAAACAAAAACAATAAAAACAAATAAAAATATGGAGGAAACAAGAAAAACATCGAAAAAGTTCAAGTTTACTTATCCAAAAGTGGCGGTATTTTCATGAAGTATGCGATTGTACCTTATGAACAAACAGTGAATTAATTTTCACACGAATAGTATATGTTTAACAATTTCATATAGTACCATGTGAGAGTTGATGATCTATACAATTAGGGCAGCAAATGATCAAAACTACCTAGAAGGGTATACGGATTTATAGCAAGATTATCATCCCAATTATCAGTTCACGCCTTTATGTGCGACGGTTTGTGTACACAAGTATTGGAGGGTCATATGTCAAACACAGGTGATGTTTTTCTGTCTCAAGCAAGCAAGAATGAGAGAGAAACGGCGGCATTCAGCAGTATTCAAAATACTGTACAAATTTTCATATTCCGTGAATTTTTGTGTTCCGCTGGTACAATGTGGATGGGGTAAAATAATGAAACTACATTTTGCGTTACGCTGGTACATGTCTATTACCATATGTATGAATAAATCACATACGAATTCAGTGACATCAGTATACGTGTATACTAAGATAGACATGAATCAACCAGTCCATCACCACACGTTGATTATAGCTAGGGGGTAATTGCTTGGATATGTAAACATTTATATTTTAAAGACCAATACTTTTGGACATCTGTTCATATAAATGTAGTGAGGAGTAGAGACCAGCCTTCGGAAAAAAAAATATTTCTTTTTTTATTTAATTAATTTTTTAGGAAAACAAAAATGTGCGAATGCAGACCAGCAGCTATTTTGCAAAAAATTCATCTGCGCTAAAAATTTCCAGATTTACGGTAATGGTAACTCCAACAGAAAAGTATACTTTGCTCTGATTTTACATATACATTATCATACTCTTTATTAAAAAAAAAGCTCTAATACTTTTGTTTTTATAATGGCGCCGTTATTTTGAACAAAATTACATTGAAAACCATTTATTGTATTATTGTTTTTTTTGATTTTAAAACTAAACTTTCTGCTAAAAAATGTAAAGCATTGCTGAAATTGGACATTCCTGTCTTATTCCTCTTGACATTTTACATGACTTGGATATCCGTCCATTATTTTTCACTTTAAAGACTGGATTTGTACACAAAATCTTAACCCAGTTTATAAAATTATCCCCAAAGTTAATTTTTTTAAGATTTTAAAGAGAAAATTCCTCTCAACAGAGTAGAAAGCTTTTTCAAAGTCTAGAAATAATAGAATTCCATCATTATTATTTTCTGTACAATATTCCTATATGTCCAATATTAATCACGCATAAACGCCAATATAACGACCCTTAATGTAAACCGATCGCTCGTTTCCGATTAATTTATCAATAACCTTTTGTAATCGTCTAGCAAATATAATTTTGTAATCAGTATTAGTTAAACTTATCATGTTTTAGACTTTTTCTGTCGCCACTTTTAAATAGAACTGTGATTAGTGCTAATCGTTGAGTATAACTTAGCTCTTTTTGCATATACGCTAATGAGTAAATCAAAAAGTATTGGTGAAATATACTCCCAAAAACATTTATAAAATTCAGAGGGCAGTCCGTCTAAACCCGGGGATTTGTTGTTTTTCATATTAAACACCGGTTCTCTGCACTCGTCTAAAGTTGGTAAAGTCTCACATATTAGATTATCCTGTTCATTAAGGGTTGGACATTTAATGTCATTAAAAAATTATTTATTTATTTAGTTTATCATAAAACATATGAAAAAGATAACAGGATACAATAGAACCATTAACACAAAACAAAATTTGACGTTTGCGACGTCTTGACTCATCTACACTGCCAATCAACTTTTGAGAAGAAGACTTTTAAAATATTTTTCTCTATATAGTCCTTTGTAAAAATGTAACCCCTAATGTGGATTGACCCTACGCACGGGGACCATGACTTGAATAAAATTGATTCTGCCCACCTAAGGATGCTTCCACACAAGTTTCAGCTTTCCTTGCTGTCTTGTTTTGATAAGAACATTCTTTAACACTTAACACTGCATATTCTAATGTAAAAACTCGACCCTCCATTGTGGCCCCACCTTATCCTCCGAAGTCATGATTTTCACAACTTTGAATTTACACATTATTAGGATGCTTCCACATAAGTTTTAGCTTTCCTAGCAGATTAGTTTCTGAGAAGATCTTTAAACATTTTCTTTATATGTAATTATATTGAAATTAGAACATTTTCAAAAATTCCCAATTATCTCCCGTTGTAAAAATCTTGGTCCTTAATTTTCGCAACTTTAAATATGTTTTTGTTTAAGAGAACTTTGGCCCAGTGGTTCTTGAAAAGATGTTGAAAATGCCAAAAGTTTACGTACAGCTAGACGGACACACATGCGCCAGACAAAATGTTATCAGAAAGCTCACTTAAGCTTTCAGCATACGTGAGCTAAAATACTAAAACTGTACAAAATGTAGTTCTTATTTCTATTACAATTCCTGTAGGTGATGATGTTAGTCAAGGTGCTAGATTTTGTATTCCTTGCATGTCTTTGGAGGTTTTTTACATGTTCCGGAGGATATAAATTGTGCCAATGCATACATTGACGCCCATTCATACAAAGTTTTATTAAAGCTTTATAAACTAATTAAACAAATTAAGTAAGTGTTTCCAAGTATGCTAATCTAAAAGCAATTGAAAATAACCATAGCATGCCATACATATCATATTATAATCAAGGATGTTTTCATTGATGACAGGATTGCATACCTGCAATTTAACGTTCACCTTGTAATGAAATTATTTTTACATTTTGGAAAATTTCAACTACGGCCAAATACATGATTGTCCATGTAAAAGTGTACAACTGGAATCTTTAGCCCTAAGTGAAACACATTTAAATGATTTAACTTACATCTAATAAACTGTCTACATTCAGTGTTTTATTCATTTAAAATCAAGCTGCTTAATATTCCTCATTAGAAAATATTAGAAAAATCGCCGACAATGCGAGCCGAACCTCTCATACTGATTACATATGATTAAAAATCATATGTTAATAGAATGGCCCTCAAATAGGTACAGCTGTACATAAAAGATAAGATTTGCTTCCTCTCGAAATTACATATAGCCTAGATTCCATAAAATTCCTTAACGCCCCAGCGATGTGCGTAATTACAAATTAGATCAAATATGATGCGTTTACCCGTCGACAGTATCGGAACAAGATAGTTTACAAAATATTTCCGGAATGATTTTTTCCACTGAAGTGTATGCGTATCTTGTGTAGATGAATTAAGCTAAAAGAAATACAATCCATAAGGAATGAAGTAAATGGTGTTTACTGTACAAAATATTTACACAGACAAAGGCATGTTGTAAATTAAACGACGCAGATTTGTGTGGCAGTTAAAAGGCAGATGTTTGCTGCTAAATATACTATGTTAAATTTGTAAAAAAAAAAAAATTGAAGTTTCAGTCACATTTTGCCCTGATTTAAAAGTGATTTTTCAAATTATCACCAAAAAAAATGAAAATAAATTTGTTAACTCAAGAATTCTTAGAAATTAAAATTCTTTAAATAATTATCTGATTAGACATTTACAATGGTAATTTTCACGTCATACCTAAGTGCATTTTCCCGTATTTTTTTTTTATAAAATGAGCGAAAGACACAATTTTCCAGTAGTATTTTGAATAAAGAAAATATGCAAGCAGCCGTCGGCCACAATGAATTCCACATCATGACTTGTTCATGTGATATCACATGTAAAATAGTAATTTCGTTGTTGGCGACAGTTGCAGATACATTCTCCTCTTCAAAAAAAACTAAATGTGTCAGTTTTAATAATTGTAGACTACATCTTAGAGATATAACACAAAATAAAGTTATTTTTCTCTTTTGAAAACATAATAAAAGTACATAAATTGGTTCTTTATGCACATGTGTGTTTAGGATGGTATACGTATATTAAATTTTAGATTCAAACAACTTTTCATTTTAAGGACATATATTAAAATAAACTGCACCTTTTTATAAAGTGACTATAATAGTATCTTTCATTTCTTAACACTGTTTCACGTTTGATATTAAAACGTCGTTCTGATTTTTCGGTAATCGGTAAATGTAAACGCTCATTTTTGTTTTAATGTGTTTAGATGATCTTTCGACGCCGGAGTTTCAAATGGCAGAGGCGTTGAATTAAACCTAAATGGTAAGTTCTGAACGCACTATGATCGCACGGTGAGCGCTTGATGAACGGTTAGCGCGAACGAAGCGGATCGGTTAGCCCAAAACTGTGAAGGATGAGCGATTTGCGAACGCACGGAAAGTGCGTGTGAAAGGCAAGCTGAGAAAATGGCAGGCGAACGCAACAGTTGTACAGTAGAACGTATCTGAGACTAAAACCATCATTTTTAACAATTCAACATCGAGTTCCTTTTTTTTAATTGTCACTTTTGCATAAAATGGATTCACTGTAGATGAGAACGATTTTTCTCGTGTTTCCGTTGTTTCCACTATCGTGCATTTCCTTCTCACGGTCTGCTTTATGATATATATATCAGAGACAAGGATGTAAATGAACAAAGGAATTTGATTTTCATATAGAATGATACAACCATTATACAAACAATCTAAACTTGTCTGTGTCATCACCTTTTTTACGATTATGAATTTCCTTTTCACGAAATGCTTTATCAGATCAAATGCTAGAGAAGCGGATATAGCCAATTTAATGACTGCGTGTGAAATAAAACATTGTATAACGTAGAGCGCCTCTTTTTTTTGTCAGTTTAAGATACATATCTGTTGAGTGCATTTATTTTAGTCCTTGATTTTATAAAAGCAAACCCTGTGAACACATAGTTTGACATTAAACGTTAATGTTTACAGACATACAAGAACGAAAATTTAGATTTATTTGTTTTTTAATTTAACCCCGCGAATCTTTATAATCAGTATCGATAATTAAGAAAACATGAACAGTTTATGTTTTTAAAAGCAGAATTAAAAATATTGATACATATAATTGCTATAAGCCGTAATGATTGTGTATTTTATTTATTAATATAAATAACACTTAATCAGGTAGTACTTATATTAAGAGGTATTAAAAACAAGTTTTCTAAACATTACGGCTCATGTAATAGAGCGATTTTTTATATAAATGTAAACGTATTCTTCACAACATCAGTTTACATTTTATCAAAACTGGTCCATTTCTTTGACTACACACTTTAGGCAAATGTATAGAAACAATCTCAAATTCTTATAATATTGATTAACACTCTAAATATGTTTAAATATCGTTAAAATGGGGTTATATTTTATGAAATTTATAGACTCTGGACTTTCTTAATAGCCATTTAGTCATAACTTCAAAAGAGTGACATTAACATTAAGAAGATATTATTTTTGTATCGGTCCTCTTGACCTGTTGCAAAACAACGGCTGTTCCTCTGCACATCGTACACTGAGAAATTGTCACATGGATAGCACCGGACAACACCTTGCACCAGCAGTAAAATACTCGTACTTTTTAACTTTTTAGCTGCGAAAAATTTCTTCCGGTGAATAAACTTAAAGATTATCGTTGGCATAATTATACACCCTTCTTAGCTGTGTTTTTGATAGAGACTTGACTCAAAAGTAGCAGGGTTGTTCTTTTGAGCATATTTCAGCTTTCTCTTTTTTAAGGAAAACATATAAAAGAAAATTTAAATAAAAGTAGCCCTAATATGTCATCATTAAGAACTAGAATACATGTACATAAGAAAATGATACTGGATGCTTGTTAAGAATGTCAATACTAAAAGCGAGCTCTGCCGACAAGGCGTGTGTGAATAGAACATTAGGACTAGTTGCACATTCATTCACGGATTTGTTTGCGTCAGTAAATCGGACCAGTAATGCATTTCATTTAATCGTCTCAGTAATTCCTTGTTATCATGGCAATTTTTATCACTTCACACTCTCACGAGAATCAGCAAGACAATAAAAACAATAACGATGTATACGACATACAGTCAATATTACCTCTCACGTTCACCTCAGTACACTTTCAATCAAAAATAATCTAAGGTTTACACATTGATCCGATTGATAGTTTTTTGTTGGCGTCAGTAAACTTTGACTCACAATTTATAGTACCAATATTCTCGCGAGAATCAAAGTAAAACTTTTGAGAAGCATACATTTAGATGTGTAATTTTAAGAACATCATGCTTTATAAGTAAATAAAACAGTATGCTTCGCGTACTTTTATTTCTCATGGGAGTTTTAAAGAGTTTGAGGACACTTAACCACGCGAACTTTGACGTCACAATAAGGGGAATTTTACTCTAACTGAAGTTATTGTAAATCTGCTGAAAATCCTCTCAAAATGTTTCAAAGCTTTTTAAGCAGTACATCGAATTACCTTTAAGATATAGGAAACAGTTGTAAATGTAACTTGCACTTATTTAAATGAATGCTAACATTTATTTTATTCACTTTAATTACGGTAACATAAATATCCAGGAACGTACACGAAGCATAATTTATTTTTAGAGGGAAAGGGTGGGTGGATGGCAGCCTCATCAAAAAAGATCTTTACAAGGGAAACAAAAAGGGATAATTCTCAAAATCATGAACATTCTAATCCTTCAGCTCTTTAGCAGTTCAATGTTTTTTTTTTAATTTTCACTTCCATTCATTACACGCTCCTAATCCCAAGGTGTGGGGGTGGCGGGACTCCATTTTCCTTGTACAAAATGATGAGCATTTTTTAAAGCGTAAATTAAAAAAAAAAAAAAATATTTTTTTTCTAAAAAGTGGAGTGGGCAACTTCATTATAAGTCGATTTCCTATGTGTAATTTAAATATATATATATATATATATATATATATATATATATATATATATATATATATATATATATATATATATATATATATATATATATATATATATATATATATATATATATATATATATATATACATTATTTAACATTGGAAGGGGGGGCTCTATGATAAGTCAATTTTAGTTTGTAAGTTTAAGAAAAATATCTATTGCAAAAAAGGGGATAAACTGACGAACGTTAAAATCACTTTAAAGAGGAGATAGAGTGCAATGAAAATTTAAATTAAAATCTTTATTATTCAACAACATTGTATCTGAGATTGAACTATTGTTCTACTTACATAAATAAATAAATAAATAACAAATCTAATAAACAAATATAAATAATGTAAATTTACTAAACAAATGGGTACGTTTTGTTTTATTTTGCAATCAAATTTATTCACGCTGTTTAATTTATTTTTATTGATTTATAATAATTCATTGTTTGATCATATGCTGTGCTCGCCCAAACGCTCGCACCGTCAAATATATTAAAGTAAACTAAACTAAAAAGAATGTCAATAGTAAATAACCATCGAACAATAATAAAGCTGGTATGCCATTTTGTCTCACAAAACATTTTCATAATTAAGAAATGATTTGAGATGTATGGGGTGTTTGGCAATTTAAAATAATACGCTAGTGCAAGAATATACATATATATATATATATATATATATATATATATATATATATATATATATATATATATATATATATATATATATATATATATATGGAAATAAGTTAATATTAATAGGTTATATCTAGAATAGATGATTTTAAGCAATGCAACAGAAGTATTTTAATCTAATTTGTGTTACGTTGTTTATCACTATTACTGATTTAAATTTCTTTCTCACGATCTGTGTTATCAGATCAAATATTTTATCAAAGGAAGTAATTTATCAAATGATTGTTTGTGATGCAAACTTTCAAGCATCGTTGCTTTAAATATAACTCAATTTTCTGTAGTTAAAAAAAATCCCTGCAGCCTTGTCAATCTAGTGTGAACCTTGAGTCAATATCGTGGAACTATAACATAATACGTTGTACTTACATGCACCTTAGAAGTCTGTTCATTCCTGATACAACGCTTAAAAAAATGGCTGTCACAAATATTTGGGAAGATTTAAAATCTTTGGAAAGAAAAAAAATTAACAATTCGTAACGGGTCTTTATCTTTCTCATAAAGAAACATCGGAGGTTTTCTCTTCATTCACCGATTGCTAAGATCTGAGGGTGTCTCAGAAGTTGATCAATGTTTAGGTGTTAAAGTTCTAGATTAAAGTTAAGGAAATGTATTATTCCGGACCAGGACATATCTTAACATAAGAAATGATAAAAAGCTGTTAACACAAAGATTAGTTGTGTTGTAACTATTAAATACATGACTTGATCTTGAGCTTTGGTAACTATGAGAAAAAAATGATGAAACCATTACTTTATGAAAGACCAATACTTGAGTAACTCTATATTCCTGGCGCGGGCATTATTTATAAGCGTTGTCATAGTACCTTTTTTACACTATGTATTGGTGCATTGTTTTTATGACATCGCCCTTATATTACCTAGTTTAAGTTAAAAACAGTTTTATTGGATTTCAAAAAAATCAATTTATGTCTATGTTAAAATATTTAAAAGATATCTAAAATCTATCCTGGGAATATGTTTTAGCTCCTTAAATATTGTACTAAACATCTGTTTCCTGTACAATTTCCTGTATTATAGTGTTTATTGAATATAAATCCCGGTAAGTTATTGAACGTCGTAGTTGATTTTTAACTTCAATCTATGCATTTGCTTATAACTATGTTATTAGTGATTTTTTACATGGGACTTTTGGCGATTTCAAATGCTTATGGTAAGATTACATACACACGATGTCTTCTTACTTTGCAATAGTATTAAATGATAGTTTTCAAAAATTTCAATATTTGTATTAACGTATAGTATTCTAATCAAGACGGATATGTACATATACTGCTTATCAATAATATATTTTATAACCTTATCACATGTACATGCATTAACATGTGTAACACTCAATATGGATGTATGTATATTGTGTATACAATATAACCGACACCTGTATTTATATAAACATGATGTTTATGTGTATTAAGAATTTGTATGCTTTTCCGTAATTCTTTTTATGAATTGCATTTTATGTTATCAAAAAAGGACAAATACATGAATGAAACAATGTATTTTCTTCTGTGTGAGAAATAATATCAAAATGTCAATGTTATTTATACCATATCTGATGTTATTGTATGTGCAATATATTTGTTCATTTTATTTGTTGACAGTTAACGTCGCCCTCAACAAACCAGCATACCAGCAGTACCCATACATACCAGGTTACGACACATTTGACGCCAGTAACGCTGTGGACGGACGTATCTCTAACCTAGCTAAGCGGGGTGGTCAATGTTCTGTATCAGATTGGAAACAAACCGTCACCTGGTGGGTGAACCTGACCAGCATACACAGTATCTATCTCATCACTCTCTACTTCAGGACGGACAATGACGGTATAGTCACAGTCATTATGTATCTTTGAAATGATAGCCTCTGTGGTATAAACTGTCATCACGCATATACCTTTTTATTTACATGATAACATTTGGGCTTGATCAGATTACTAAATCTTCATATGATCTTCCCTGTTAGTTTAAAAGCTGCCATACCGAAAAAAAGTGTTGGTTTTAGTGTAATAGAAACTGGAGCAAATTAAACTGTTTCAAGGGCTGCAATTAATATGAACAGTAACTGAAACAAATGATCAAACACATTTACAATTTTTGAATCCATATTACAAATTGAATAGAAAATAAGACATTGAATTCAAGAGTTTGCTTAATTCACTTGATAGATATGTTTGTTAATGTTTTAAAATGAGATGATATGCCAGGAGTCTTTTGAGGTAAGATTTGCGGTTACAGGGAGATTACTCACATATTTGCATTGTGACGTAGTTTCAAATAATAATTTAGAAACACCAGATTACACATACACTAAGAACAGTTTCTTTCTGAAAACTAGATTTTGAAAGGTTTTGATAAAGGTGTTTTCGTTACATTACAATAGTCCATTTTTTCCCTATTGTTGCATTTGTTTTAATATAGTTCATTAGCAGTTTATAGTAATGAATCATGACAATATTTCCGAAAATTTTAGGTATACACAACACTTAAAAGAGCCACATACAAAATGAAAATATGTTTCACGTAATTATTTATATTTCCTTAAGATGACAGTTTAATCATCATGCACTTTTTCCTTCTGTAGTTATAAAAGGTGTACGACAAAATCATTTAAAGTTAATAACAGACTTAAGTAAAGTGAACAGAACGGTAGGTTTAGCTTTAGTAAAATACCTTAAATCTTTAAGCCGAAAACCTGATCTTAAGGTTCTGAATCTCAATTGACGAATTTGTCAATCCTCCATTTATGAAAATATATCAAAGCATGACCTAAAGTAAAAAAAAAAGGTAACGGTATCAACGGCATGGAACTTTCATTAATAAAGATTATGTAATAACGAAAATATTAAATGCTATCAAAGTTATACGACAGCAGTTCGCGCAAAGTTATAACAAAGCAGACTTGTATCTCATCTAAAACCGCAATTTATTTAATCGTAGCAGGTAGACAACGTAAAAATCAAATGGTAGTCTTCGTGTTAACCTTTTTTTCCCCAGATTGTACTAATACTTTAACCCTTAAATGCAGATTAACACAATCTCCAACATATATTCAACATCTATTCATGACTAACATGGCGACCAGATACAATTTACTAAATGTAAATATATGATTCTTACAACCACCATATACTTCTTGGCGTGTTTTAGAGTGACACTTGAATGGTCAGATTTGAGTTTTACCTTCTGTTAATAACATTGTTTTTTTTCCGAATTCTGAGCGACAATTTGGTATATGTTATTCTTGAAAATGATCGCTATATCGCAAACATCCTGGTGTTTATTTTAACAAACCAATGATTTCCAATATAAGGTATTGTGTTAAAGAAGGAGCTTGCACGATATAGAAACATTCGTATGTATAGCTTCTCTAAATCATATGAAGTGTTTTCAGGGTCAGATAGTTAAGAGATTGAAATTTTAGATGAACTTGAATAATGTTTCATGTTATTTACCCACCACGGTTATCAATAGAATAATCTTCACTGATGTATCTTAAGGTTTTTATTGGGGTTCAAGTGATATGTTGTGAAACAAGAGGGTGTTAGGTGCCTTTTCAGGTTCTTTACTGTTTGGATCAAACCTGCTAGTTTATAAATGAGGGTTCAGGCCGCCCTTCTGCAATGCACTCTCTCATGCAATATATGACACTGACTGAATTCCAATTAGTTAGCACGATCGTATCGCTATGATATATAAACATATAGTTTTAAATAAGGAAGTTTTAATTATTCAAATATTATATTTTTCCCTGACAATTCTTGCTAACGACAATCATAAACAATAGCTGCTGAACATTTTATATTACTCTAGATATTAATTCTGTGTCCAGTACTTTTAATTCACATTGGTATACAACTAGTGTTGTTAAAAAATACCAGTTAAAATCTTCAAAATACGGTATCATAATTTTGTTTATATATAGAAATGGTTTAATAATACGCAACTATATTTTTTTTCAGACGTTAATTCAGACATTGAATTTGATATTATAATAAATGATGGTGTTGTTGTTATTTTAAACGACAAATATATGAAACTGGCATATATATTCCATGTAAGTGTGCGTTAAACAATTAGCTATTTTAATTGATAGGTGCATGGAGAATGTGTAATATGTTGCGCCTATAGTGCAGTTGATATTTAGCAATGTTATAGTTGATATTGTAAAAAAGAATCATATAAACTTGTTTTCACTGGATCTATAATTTCTTGTGCAGATTCCAGGTTTCGAGCATACATAGCAGAGGACTTACTTGGATTCTCTGTGTATGTCTCCAATACCACGGATAGATCACAGGGAATGTTGTGTTTTAAGGACGACAACTTCACAATAAACACAATACCCTCTGTCTTCACAACAAACTGCTTTGTCCATGGACAATATGTCATCTACTACAATGAGAGACTACCAGGAGTCGTCTACCCTGACGGTTATGCAAGATATGCATCGAGTGACCTTTGTGAAGTAGAGGTGTATGGTTAGTGTTCTTTATAATTTCAAGTACCTTTGAAAAATGTTTTGATATTTTTCATATTTGGTCATATGTTTACCTTTATTGTCAAAACATAAAACAATAAACCAGAGTGTAGAAGCTGTGGATTAAATCAGTAATCCGATAACTTCACGCGTGTTGTCAATTTGAAAAAAAAAAATAAAAAAAAATAATAACAAATCTTGTTCAATCGTTTAAGGTGACATGTTCTTCTCTGACCCCCCCCCCCCCTCAAAAAAAAAGAAAAAAATGAAGAAAAAATTGTACAATATACAAATATTGCCTGTTTGCAAGGATAACAGTTGAAATTGATACCCCGGGAAAACCATTGTCAACCAACGCGAAGCGTTTTTTTCCCAAGGGATGTCAAATTTAACTGTTACCCTCCTAAACAGGCTATATTTACTTTATTATATTGAAAGTCTTAATTTTATAAAAAAAAAAAAGGTTTACTGCCTTTATATAGAAATGACGTGAATTCTACGACGAACTGTATGCGCATTATTTACATGCATGTAACAGTTTGTTGTGTTACAATGTACCCATTGGCAAATGTGTTGCTAGCGCTGAGGGTAATGAAACGGATCATCAACTGCGTCTAAACCAATCAGACTTCGGTATTTAACATGAAAGTAAAGTAATACAATTTGTTATTTGGTGTTGTTTATTTTTTAATAATAGTTCCGTAGGTGGTAGGATTGTTATTTGATTTGTGTATTCTATCTCTAAAACCCTCTGTTGTGTTACCTAAAATAAAACGGCAAATAAATGTTTGGCATAGTTTAATGTATGGTGTACGATAGTGTGTATATCATATTATAAAATTCATTACTCTGAGGTCCACTTTTCTCCGCTAAAACCCTTGGCGGATTTCATTACGAAAACTCGGTGATGTGGTGGCGCTTTCTAGCGAGCAACTTAAGTTTAGACCCTTGCATAATTACATTTTAATCGAATTAAACACTGGATTATATACACATCATGGCATTAATAAAACTTCAAAACATGTTGACTACCGAATATCGGAACATAATTAACGATTTTATTAAATACGAATTAAGTTATAATCTAGGGAAAGTACTGGATGTTTTTTATAGTGTTTTGTAAGGACCTGTACCGGGAGTGAAAAAGTCGCCGATTTATATGAAAGCTTTTATGCCATAAAACCAGGTATCGTTGTCGTGAATATTGCGGACCAAATAAATTAAATAAAACTCAGTTCATTGATTCCTTAAAAGCAATAACTATAAGCAGGAACGTATATACTAACGAGATATGCAACTTCTACATTCGCCATGTTTACTTCCCATGCTGTCATGCGAGCCTTGACAAGTTTGTAAAACTATGTTCAATCCCTGTGAAATATATAGGTTTTTAAAGCGATCTGGTTAGACCATCGTTTGGGAGGCATTTTAATCGAGAGCTTGTGTCTCAACTTGTTAAAAGCACCGAATGTTTTACCAAAGATCACACACGTATGTGTTTTCTTTTTAAGTTTATATTTCAAGCACTGCGATTGGATCAGCTACTCGCAGCTGCAGCCAATCATAAAACGGAGCTTGTCACCGAGTTTTTGTAATGAAATCCGTCAAGGGTTTATGGGAGCAAAGTGGACCGAATACCCTTGGCTAGCGAAGATGGCATCACTAGTGTGTCTGGGTTTTTTTTTTAATCTGCTATACTATAAGCTAGCCAAGAGAATTAAAAAATTGCTGCTATATTCTTTCAACTCATGCTTAATTATACATCTCTTAAGTTACATGTTTTTTTTTATGTCATAATGTTAATGTATAGCTAACCTTACCCAGTGTTGTCAAGTACAGGATAATATTTTTTTGTTAGACAGTTGTCTTATGAATGCTTCTTATGCATATTTTTATTAATCTAATCATCATTGTCAATAATTGAAAACATTATCCATTAAACAAATATTTCGCGGTGTAAATATACTAACAATCACAAACAATTATATAAAAAACCCTTTGAACCCTTCCGGTTTTCTCAAAAGTCGCACAGTCACATAAAACGCATCTCAAGTTTCCTTACAAATTCAGTTACATGTATACACGTTTTTAAATCCTGTTTGTGTAAATAAAACACATTATACATAGTCAAAGTTTATGACCATCGCAAGAGTTGTTGTTTGACTCACGAAACACTTGTTATAGGTTGTCCAGCAACATGGCTTTAAGAATCTAACTCTGTTGTTCTAAATGCTCTAATATGTTTCTAGTTGTCTTGTAGAACTGTCATGCATTCAAATATACAAAGTCACATAAATGAACGCCTCTCTCGTGTTATTTTATTTAGATTAATTTAAATATCAAAATATGTAATGACACACATTTAATGTACAGGATGTCCAGTAACAGGGTTTTACGGATCTAACTGCTCCATTCCCTGTCCAGATGTCAACTGTCAGTACTGTCACATAGAGACGGGCTATAGCCAGTGTTGTAAACCTGGATACCAAGGTCATCAGTGTGAATTAGGTAAAAATTATTTCAATGGACAAACATTACAAATTCTATTTGTACATGTACATGCGTGTGTTAGGGTTCTTCACGTATTTGCTATAATTACAAAGCATTTGTAGAGCTTATCAAATTTGGAGGCATTTGTTTTTATTCTGAAGTATGCATAAGTTTTCAGAATTGTGTTAAATGTGTATAATGAAGAGCAGATACATGTGCATTTTTATCATTAAAATGATTAAAAAGCATTGAAATATTTTATTTTAGAACCCTTTCGATTTCAAATAAAATAATTTGGTTTGGTGATCAGTTTGTGTATTGAATTTCAGCGTTACAAAAATAATATAAAACAAGAGGCCCAGGGGCCACATCGCTCACCTGAGCAACAATTGCCTTAATTCTGATCAAATTAGCATTACAGTATCAAAATATCTTGACAACTAGGTACAGTAGATCTTGCTAAAAAAAATGAAAATCTGCTATTTTTTATCCACCTCTTTTTTTTGGTAAATACCAAGCCCCTTTTTTTATTGTACCCGTAAGAAGATTTTTCTCTATTCCTATTTACCCCCCCCCCCCCATTTCGTCGCCCCACTTTTCTCTACGGAATCATGGTTTCATCAAACTTAAATCTGCATAACCTGTGTTTTCACACTAAGTACTGGATTTTGGACCAAAAACTTTCCCAGAATATTTCTAAAGATTTTCTTTATATATTCCAATGTAAACATTAAAACTGCCATCATGGCCCCGCCATACCACTAGGGACTGTGATTATGAAAACTTGAATTTACACTACCCGAGAATGCCTCTACACAAGTATAAGCTTTTCTGGCCAAATAGTCTTTAAAAAGAAGATTTTTAAATATTTTCTCTATAAATTCCTGAATAAAAATGTATCCCCCAATTGTGGCCCCACCCTACCCCCATGATTTGAACAAACTTGAATCTATACTATCTGAGGATGCTTCCACTCAAATTTGAGCATTCATGGCCTAATAGGTTTTGAGAAGAAACTTTTTAGAGATTTTCTCTATATAGTCCCATGTAAAACTTGATCCCCCTATTGTGGCCCCACCCTAACCCCAGGGACCATGATTTGAATGAATTTGAATCTATACTCTCTGAAGATGCTTCCACTCAAATGTGAGCATTCCTTGCCTAATAGTTTTTGAGAAGAAGATTTTTAAAGATTTTCTCTATATAGTCCCATGTAAAACTTGATCCCCCTATTGTGGCCCAACCCTAACCCCAGGGACCACGATTTGAACGAACTTGAATCTATACTATCTGTGGATGCTTCCACTCAAATTTGAGCATTCCTGGCCTAATAGTTTTTGAGAAGAAGATTTTTAAAGATTTTTTCTATATATTCTTATGTAAAACATGATCTCCCCATTGTGGCCCCACCTTACCCCAGGGACCATGATTTGAACGAACTTGAATCTATACTATCTGTGGATGCTTCCACTCAAATTTGAGCATTCCTGGCCTAAAAGTTTTTGAGAAGAAGATTTTTAAAGATTTTTTCTATATATTCTTATGTAAAACATGATCTCCCCATTGTGGCCCCACCTTACCCCCGGGGACCATGTTTTGAACAAACTTGAATTTTCACTAGCTGAGGATGCATCCACTTAAATTTGAGCTTTCCTGGCCTAAAAGCTTTTGAGAAGAAGATTATCTCTATATATTCCTATGTAAAACTTGATCCCCCCATTGTGGCCCCACCCTACCCCCAGGGACTATGATTTGAACAAACTTGAATTTACACTACCTGAAGATGCTTCCATTTTAATTTGAGCTTTTCAGGCCTAATAAGGTAATATTTAGTTAAAGTCGGGTTTTACAAAAAAAACATTTGCTCTGAGGAAGTATTTTCGGACTGCATACATGTTATACCATATAATTACACATGCAATATACAATATCAGTATCACATAGACAAATATATTCAACAATACTTTTGACTTACTGAAATTAAACCTGTTTAGGACAAGTGCAGCACTTACTACAGTTTCATACCAACTACTTATGTTTGATTTGAATTGATTAAAAAGGGGTAATGTTTCTAAATGACTCTGGTAGACAATTCCAGATTTTTGCAGATTCAAATCTAAAACATTTAAGACAACATATTGTTGATCTTACTTTCGGTAGAACAGCTTAATTTGTATACCTAAGAGAATATGGCGTTTCTTTAATTTGGATAAAATTGTGCATGTACATGTAGAAGGACCTTGTTTTTTTTTTTAAACCTTAAAACACTTGTAGCAAATGATACGCCAGAATTTAATATATGGTAGTTTTGATTTTTAACGAAGATAACTATATGAATAAATGTAATCCTCGTACACAAATATCAATGCCCTTTTTGTATTTTTTTTCCATTTTTTCGCTTCTCTTTCACCACAAAACCGTAGTTCAAAGTATGATAAATTGTCCTAAATAAATATGATAAGTATGATAAATTTTCCTAATGTAGTCTGGCGTGCCCCTCTATATGACGTCAAAAGTGACGCAATTTTTCTAGATTCATTCAAGGCCGTCAATAATTGACATTTTCTTTCTTTTTTTTTTAATGGAATATATTTTGGGGATAGATTTTTTACGAAAAAAATGTTTTTTGTTAGCATTTTCTTAATTTCGTTTAAACTTCTTGAAGACAAGCAGTTTAATGCTTAAACTGTAGAATTGGCGGAAAAGGCTAACTTATATTATTTCAAAATTGATGGCATTTGGATTAAAATGAAAAATATAAACAAAACTTCGCAAGTGTATCCGTACAAAGAAAGCACAGAATAAAAATGAAACAGTGTTGTTTATTTTATAGGGTCATATAAAGCTCATTTCATTGATAGTCCTGTTAATAATCATTATGTCCAATTACACTAAGAAAACCTAGTTAAAAAGAAACTACAAAAACAGTACATCGTCTTTTATAAAGAATTATATCGCCTTAAAACGCTCGGATTGAAAGTTTATTGTCATAATGTTGATTCACCTGTGATGTCACCTGTTTGTTTGTTTTTCCAAACCTATTGTTTAAAACAAACGTTTCATCCGATGAGATAAGTGTAGCTTTCTGTGCAACATTTTTGGTAGTAGCTACTTACATATATAATGGGTGTAGTTAATATGTGCATATAAGTGGTGTGCGCAAATACTATGCTGTAGCGAGCGAAACTCTATATAAAGTATTTTCTTTCTCTGTATTACACAGTGGTGTCCCTTTGTTTCGTTGCTATTCATCATTTGAAAATACTTCACAAGAAAAACATATTTGTCGAATTCCGATTGTTTATCCTAAGTGAAAAAGGATGGGAAAGGGTTTTAGCTAGACGTATAAATGTATTAGTTATGAGAATAATGTGATTCTATAAATATTGTACTGCAACATCCACTCTCGGAATTTATAAGGTGTCAAAAAATATGTTGTCGGATCCAGATTTGTTAGCTGTAAATTTTGGGAATTGAGAAAGAAGTTGATAATGCATTCAAAAAGTGACTAAGATAATTTTGGGTTACTACTAGTTTTACCTCACTATCGTATATAAAACGCAAACAAATCAACGATGTATATATAATGAGCGCTAAGAAGCAGATTGCGTTATTACATTCCCATAAGCATATTGACGTAAAGAGATGCATTAAGTGGAACAATTTGTACTACATACTCTAATGCACTACTGCATGTATAATGCACTCTGCATGTAACTTGCCTCATATATTGCTGTTAATTTCAGCATGCAACAAAGGATTTCATGGTGTCGACTGCAATGAAGAATGTGGACACTGTCTTGATGTAAACCAATGCCACCATATAAATGGTACATGTTTAACTGGATGTGCTGCTGGCTTTATGGGGAATATGTGTAAAACAGGTATGCAGACATGTACATTGTTAATCAGTGAAATTTTCAACATATAATGAATGATTTAACAGTGATTTATTTGATCTTTATACCCATATTGAAAAAATTAATAAGTAATAACTTCAAGAAGAATGCAGTTTTCTATTGCCTTTTGTTGAACTAGCTTGCTCTCGTGGGTTTTTTGGGCAAGACTGTTCTCAGAAATGCATCGACACGTGTGCAGGATGTAATGATATCAATGGTTTGTGCGAATATGGTTGCATTCCTGGCTGGAAGGGATATTTCTGCAACGAAGGTATTGCTCATAATAATTGTATGTCAAAGCGTGAATTGTTCAAGCTTGCGTAAACTGCCTTTATGACTGTCTTTGGAATGACACATGTGTGTATTAGTTTTATTCAATGCAGCGACATGATTAAAAAAAGAAGATGAAAATAGATGAAGATGACCCATGAATTTGTAATGTTTTATACTGGTTGGTGTCACTGACCGCAGTGACTTGTGGTTACCATTGGGTCGTGTCATAATTAATAAAAAAGAATGATAGTACGTGACGGTCAGTCAAAAGGACCATTTCTCAATGCGTAAGCACTAAAGCGCAAACAAAACATACAAGTCTATGTAGTGTGTAAGTGCCAATGCACAGACATACAAAGCAGTATTTTTTACCAAATGAATATGTAGAGGCAATGCACGTATACACAAGGTAAACAAAAATCATCAAATTGTACCTTTTTGTAAACTTTAGCATAGCATAATATAGCGCTGTCAATGATATTCTTGAGATGACTTAAGAGTTTGTGTCCATTGTTGTATTTTACAAACATCAATAATTATTATGGATTGTTATCGTTGAAGAATGTGACAAAGGGTCGTATGGACTTGGATGCAATGGTACATGTGGATACTGTCATGATATTAAGCAATGTTCTAATATCAATGGAACTTGCTTAACCGGATGTGATGCTGGTTATAAAGGGGACTTATGTAAAACACGTGAGTAGTCACACACCAAGGTACATTCAAAACTAGCGCCACATTAAAAACGTATCATAATTATGACGGTTTTTGTCCAAACAATGTTACAGCGTATCGAAATGTGTTTTCTTTCATTACTAGATGTGGTTAATAGTGATAACATAAACCTGTTTAAAATTATCTTACAACAAACATAGACTTCTGTATCATTTATTAAATGCGTGCTTTCAGTATATCATTCATAGTATGCAAATACCATTTCACTACATTGAAATGTTATTCAAAACATGTTATAAAACTCAAAGTGATATTGATATTGACGTCATCATGAATTGTACAAACCGACCTGACATATATCTATCTGTTCTATTTTTTATCGTACAAGAATGTGACAAAGGATCGTATGGTATTGGATGTAACGAAACATGTGGACACTGCCGTGATTTTAATCAATGCTCGAAAGTCAATGGCTCGTGTTTAAGCGGATGTGATGCTGGTTATGCAGGGGACTTTTGTAAAACACGTGAGTAGACAACCATGAAAGTATATGTGTAACTAGCAGCTTTTATCATTAAAAAAATCTATAAACATGTCTATCTATGAAATCGAAATAATGGTGCAGGATTATTGTAAAAAAAGGTTACGGCATATTGGTATTTTGTTTTTACAATTTCGATATAGGGTTAAAAGAAATAGCATAAACACATTTACGATAAACTTAATGCAAACATACAGAACAAGCATTATGAGAGTATTGCATAAGCAATGCACGTCCCCTACCGGTTTGTGGAAATTGTGAAAACAATGCACTGGTTATGCAGAATATCGAACCCAAACATTAAAGATATTGGAATATAAGAAAATACTGTTCCCGGAAATATGTCAACCAGACGCTGAAAAAATGTTAACTTGATCTGTAGTTTGACATTTTGAAGCTGTTCAGCAAATTTCATATTATTCCTCAAACGCATAAAGAAAAAAGTGTGGAAACAAACAGACGGACGGATGGACGGACGGACACAGAGGAAAGCTATAGTCTCCTCCGGTGAAAACCAGTATGGGACTAATAATCGTAGCATAAGTCAGTCCTGTCATATTAATGGGAAATGGTTTACTGGATGCGATTAAGGTTATCAAGGAAAATTGTTCAACATACGTGAGTACACAGAAACATTGCAAAAAGTATGCAGATAGATAGATAGATAGATAGATAGATAGATAGATAGATAGATAGATAGATTTCATCGTTAATTTCACTTACGAATAAACTTGGTGGGTCTACCAATAATAATATATTGGCGATTCTATCATTTTAAACAGCATAACATATCTCTTTCACAGAGGACCATGGTGGTTCCACCAAAAAATAAGTGTGAAATTGTCTGTATACAGTTTTGTATTTTCTTCAAAGAATTGGTGAACCCACCAACAAAGCAATAATAAACCATATGACAAAAACAAATACCTTTCGAATTCCTAAAAATCAACCATTCTGCATACATTGTTTGGTGATAGCACCAATAGTTAAAAAGGTAACATTTTCTAATATTCTGAACAAATTTTAAGAATGTGTCCAAAATGAAAAATGTTGTCGCTATTACAAATACTTGGTGGATCCACCAATATAAAATTGTGCGAAATGTGAAATAAAAATAGAGTTCCTAATTGGTGGACTCACCAAGAATTTTAAAAGGTTAAAAGATGTTTATAAATCGTTGTGTTAAATATATCATTGGTTGGGCAACCAACAAACATGAAAATGTTAGCTTCTATACAAGACAAGAAAGTTGGTGAATCCACCAGAAAGATCATATTAACATATATTTAGTTTTCTCTGATGTAGACTAGTGGAATAAATTTATCTTGTTAGACTCACTTTCACTTTAAATTTACATACACTTTGTGGATCTACGAAGACGTGTTGACCAAAATATATTACAAAACTGGTGCATGCACACACACAAAATAAAATTCACTGTCAAATTAAAATTTGATTTTTCGGAGTCTGCTCTTCCTGTGAGTCAAAAGTTTTCCTTTTTAACGGGATTATCAATGACAGAACAGAATGATATTATGAAAGAAAAAGGCAAACATTATCGTGACTAACTCCTAGGAGCAACTTATAAGAATTTCTACCAATGGTATGTGTTGTAAATATACTAGTCACCGTAACTATTACCATTTCAAAAATTTCACTGATTATTCACGTAGAAAATCACCGGCACTCTACTCTCTGGTCATATTTTAAAGAGTTCTCGAATTATCGACATACACATAATTTGTCTATCCGCATCGGGCTTCTAGATGGGGATGGTGCAACAGGGATTTTATGTGTAAACCAACACAGCGATCTGTAAAAGAAGTTTAAAACTAATTACTCTTATTGATAATTATGAACATGAAAATAAAAATTATCAACTTTATTTTGATAAGATAGACTTTCACAAAGATGATTTTCCTTGATTTTGTCAGCTTAAGTACAGAGAAAATGAAAAAAAATATTGTCACATTAAGTCATTGTTGAGGGCATGCGTTGAAGTTTAGAATAATTACTATTAAAGGCCTGAATGGCTTAAAAGTCGACTCGCTTTGAACATGTTGTCAATATTTTAATGGAATATTTTTTATTACATTGTTACTAATACATACATTATTTTTTCTGTCTTTTTAAATAAATAAAACATAGGTAAACAAAAATTACAAGGGATCATTGTTGTAGATATCACCTTAATGGGACCACCTTTATTATATTATATGATAATAATATTTAGATATATTTAGATATCCTCCTCTACACAACTATTTATCTGAAAAATTATCTTTCACGATTCATGATTTTTTTTTTATCTTTGATATGTAGTAGCCAGGGATAATAAGATACTTGTATACTTAATTCATGATTTATTTCAAATTCTGCTTGTTCGAAGCTGAGAGGGTAAAAAAAATATCTGATTCCTGAATCATCAACTTGTGTCAGTACTGTCAGTACTTTGATTTAACACGTTATGTTGATATTTTAATGATAGACTGGCAATGCCTGCCAGGCTGGAAATCTGATATATATAATTCTTTATACCGGTATAATTATTCAACTCAGATCTTTTTTATAATACAAACATTAGCACTTTTTTCAGTATATTGGATTTATTTTAGCGAGTTATAAAAACCAAGACAGTAGTTACTTCCATTTATGAGTCACGTATCATACATGTACATTGTTGCAGCAAACATGTGCAACATTGCATTGGTGAAAAATTTCAAAAATCAAATTGTCTAATTATACTTAGCAAACCCAGTTTGAAACTACAAAAACAGTATTTCGTCTTTTGTAAAGAACTACGCAGCCCTTAAATTTGGTGGTCTTTTGTCATAACTTTAGAATGCTGACTGCGAATTCGTCTACAAAGGTCATCTGGTTTTTCAAACATATAACAAACGTGACAGACTATGACAAAAGTGTAGTGTTTGCGTGCAACACTATTTAGCTGTTGTAACCCGTATTTGTCTTAATCAGAGACAGCTGTTTAATTGTGTAAAAATCACATTTTCTTGTATTTTCACTAGCATGTCCACGTGGTTATTTTGGAAATAAATGTACTGAAAAATGCAATGACACATGTTCCGGATGTAATAATGTGAATGGCGTTTGCGACTCTGGATGCATCCCTGGCTGGAGAGGTTATCACTGCAACGAAGGTAGCGATCATAACATTTATAGATTGGAGCGGAATCTTTTCATGCAGGATACATGTATACCACTATCTAAAATAACTTTAACACTGATTCATAAAGAAATAATGCTGTCAAAATTTAGGGTTTGTAGTATGAAGGTAGTCCATCCATAACGCGAATTAAAGAATTTTGATTGATCTTTACTACATCAAATACATTATGTTAAAGCTATTATGAGACTGACATAAACAAATTTCGGGTGTGTGTAAGTAATGAACTAAATGAGCCTTTGCACTTCAATTATTTAAAGAGTTATCTGCCCTCAAGGAAAAGTTTTAAATATAACACTCTGAAAATATGTATGGTAAAGTATAATTTTGTTAGCATATTTGAAGGAAGGCAAAGTTTTTGCAACTTTTACCAAGAGAAATGTGAGAGAATTGTACTAAAGAAATATATTAAAATGTATTTCTCCAATAGACTTCAATATTACTTCAACATATGATAAATTTATTAATATTATTATTTTTTCAATTCAAAGGTGAACTTTTATTATTTAATAAACTCATAAAAATCACACAAATAGTTTAGTGATCACACTTGCAATCTATTAGATATGAAATATGATAGTTATGGATGGACTACTTAAATGAGAACAGTGGTTGACTCGTAATGCCAATGCATTCTTTTTAAAGTGTTCATTTTGGTAAATAATGGTTGTTTTTTATTTGGTTTATGAAAAAATTGTAAATGGTAGAAAAAAAAAATAGCTAAAAATGTAGGTTTTTGTTTGTTTTGTTTGGCTAATATATGTTGATAAAACATTTAACATACTGCTTACCAAATATTTTTTTGTTATTATGAATATGAGACACAGCACTGTGAAGGACATGCGTTAATTATATTAAAGAATGTGATAAAGGATCGTATGGTATTAGATGTAATGAAACATGTGGACACTGTCTTGATGTAAGCCAATGTTCCACTATCAATGGGACATGCTTAACTGGATGTGAAGCTGGTTTTAAAGGGGACGTATGTAAAACAGGTAAGGAAAAATACAGGTACAGGCAGAGGAACAAAAGCCTTTATTTTTTTTTCTTATCACCTAGTTATTTAATTCTTACATGTAATAAAGGCATGACAACATGTGACTGTTGCAATGATAAACAGATAGGTGCATTAATTTTAAGGTATCATTATATATCATTCTCAAAATTTTAAGTCGGAGTCATTTCATATCATTTCATTTCAAAGATTGTGACAGTGGTTCATACGGCGTTGACTGCAACAAAATGTGTGGAAACTGTCCCAGTGAAAGTCAATGTTCTAATATCAATGGAACATGCTTCACTGGATGCAATGCTGGCTATGAGGGGGACTTGTGTTGAATATGATTAAGTTGGGGAATAGCTCTATAGGATGTAACTCGCCTTTAGCTTTCTACTGGTTGCTTATGGAAAAGAAAAACAATTCCGTAAAAATTAAAACAACTTCTGTATTCTATAAGCGTCGGATAGAAAGTGAATTGGAACAAAAACATATTCCGAAACACCCTGTAGTAAAACACAGCAATGGAAGAAGGCGAGCTTGTTTATACACTTATAATCTAAGGATCAATAATGTATGTGTCTCATATTTTGTTCGTAATTTCAGCATGCAACAAAGGATTTTATGGAGTTGACTGCAATGAAAAATGTGGACACTGTCGTGAGATAAACCAATGCCACCATATACATGGTACATGTTTAACTGGATGTGCTGCTGGCTTTATGGGGACTCTGTGTAAAACAGGTATGTTGACGTGTACATTTTTAATCAACGAAATTTTTAACATATAATTAATGAATGATGTGATAATGATTTATTTTATCTGTATACCCATACTGAAAATTAATAAGTATTAACTTTTAAAAGAATGCAGTTTACTGTTGTATTTGTTTAACTAGCTTGCTTTTGTGGGTTTTTTGAGCAAGACTATTCTGAGAAATGCATCGCACGTGTGCATGGTGAAATGCTATCAATGGTTTGTGTAAATATGGATGCAATTCAGGGTGAAAAGGATAGTTCTGCATCGAAAGTATTGTTCATAATGATTATATGTCAGAGCGTTCGTCAACTGTCTTTATGACTGTCTTTTGAATGCCATTATGTATGCATTACTCTCATTTGAGGCAACGAAATAAAAGTATAAATCTGCATAACAGTAGCGCCTAAACGTTCAATTACACAGCATTCATTATTATTGTCAAGTTTGCAAACAACACAAAGAAAGTTACCCCACTATCTGTATATTGTTAAGATCGTTTTAATTAAAAGCGGCATGACGAAAAAGTATACACTACTATCATTTACTCTAAAACATCTTCAGTTATTTTTGAAAAAATGCATTACTGGTATTAACTTTAAAGTTTTCCCTATGCATCAGTGTTCAGTTGTGTAGTCGTGCAATCATATCAGTGCATCTAACCTATATAATGTAAGGGGTTTATTTTATTTTTTCAAAATGATTTTTAAGATTTCAGATGATAAATAGATGAATATGACCTATATTTTTGATATGCTATATACTGGTTGGTGTCACTAACCGCATTATCTTGTGGTTACCATTGGACCGTTCCATATTAATCAAAGAGAATGATAGTACGTGACGATCAGTCAATAGGATCAGTTCTTAATGAGTGAGCGCAAATGCGCAAGCAAAACATAAACGTCAGTAAGTACAAGTACACAGACATACAATACAACATATCAACCAAATGATAAACTCATGCGTGGAGGTAATGCACGTATACACAAGGATACCAAATATCAACATCAAATTGTATGCTTTTGCTAAACGTTAGCATATATTATCATAGCGTAGCACTGTTAACGGTATTCCTGAGATGGTGTAAGAGGTTGATTGTGCCCATTGTTGTATTTTACAAACATCAATAACTATTATGGATTTTTATCGTTCAAGAATGTGACAAAGGGTCGTATGGTCTTGAATGTAATGATACATGTGGACACTGTCGTGATATAAACCAATGCTCCAATGTCAATGGAACTTGCTTAACCGGATGTGATGCTGGTTATGAAGGGGACTTATGTAAAACACGTGAGTAGTCACACACCAAGGTACATTCGAAGCTAGCGCCACATTAAAAACATATCATAATGACGCCAGCTTTTGTCAAAAAAAAGTCACAGCGTATCAAAATGGGTTATCTTTTATAACTAGATGTGGTAAATGGTGATAACATAAACACGTTTAAAATAATCTTACAACAAACATAGACTTATGTATTATTTATTAAACGTGTGCTTTCAGTATATAATTTATGGTATGCAAATACCATAGCATTACATTGGAATTGATCTCAGTGATGTTGATATTGACGCGATCATGAATTGTACAAGCCATTGATCTGACATATTTTTTTGGTTCCATTTTTTTTATCATACAAGAATGTGACGAAGGGTCGTATGGTTTTGGATGTAACAAAACGTGTGGACACTGTCGTGATTTAAACCAATACTCCAAAGTCAATGGATCTTGTTTAACCGGATGTGATGCTGGTTATGAAGGGGATTTTTGTAAAACACGTGAGTAGACAACCATGAAAGTATATGTGTAACTAGCAGCTTTCAGGTGTGATGCTGGTTATAAAGGAAACTTGTGTAAAACATGTACGTACAATGTAAAACTTATCAAGTAACAAGCTATGAAAGAGGCACTTTGTTATTTTTATTTTCTTTAAATACGCTATAATTGTATTGGTAATGAAGACCTCAATAACATGCCACTCTACTGTAGTAATTTATACAAATACGTATATTTATTTTAGGTTTATCAACTATAAAATATCAAGTTTATCAAATGATTAAATTTAATTGAAAAGGTTGTCACAGTGGTTCATACGGCGCTGATTGCAAATACATTTGTGGAAATTGTCTCAATGAAAGAGATTGCTCTAATATTAATGGAACATGCTTTACTGGATGCAATGCTGGTTATGAGGGGGACTTGTGTAAAAAACGTGAGTAGACAGTCATATGGACTAAAAGTTATATTTGCAGCAAGTTATTAGGAAAGTGACGATTGGCAATATGAACATGTTTATCATAGGTAACATTAATACTTGTTATAAAATAAATATATAACAAATTTCGTTAGCAAAACATTAAATGTTATTTCGATTTATTTAAATAAATGAGAATGTCACAAATTCCAAATTGAATAACGACTACTTTTTATCCAAATATGAATATGTAAACTTTTTTCATTAAAGACAGCACGTTTTTATATTTATAAGTCAACTTGATGATTGATAACATATGAACTCAACAAATCGGTCAAACAAGCATTGTTTAAAAGCTGAGTTAGATATTGTAGTTAATAATTTTGAATAATATGTCTTCATAAAACCTAGAAAACTAGTGCTTAATTTCATTATATAATAACAAAAAAAAAAAAAACATAAGAAAAGAAAAGAAAAAAAACAAAACAAAACAAAAATACCAAAAAAAAAAAAAAACCCACCAAAACACGCACATTAGCTTAACTGAATTGTTTTAGCTTGCGACGTAGGATCATATGGTGAAGAGTGCAATGAAACGTGTGGACATTGCCGTGACATAAAACAATGTTTCCATGCTAATGGCACATGCTTAACGGGGTGTAATGATGGTTATCAGGGGGACATGTGTAAAACACGTGAGAAAACATAAACACATAAAATAGAATAACCAACGTAATTATGAGTTACATTGTATTAAATGAAGAGATACAGGAATTGCTTACATAACAATCATGCATAACTAATACAAGTATCAACTTTAATATTATATAAGAAAGAAAAATGTATCAATCTAGGATATTTGTAATAAGTAGTTTCATTTCTCATTTTATCAGTCTGAATTATTTGAACAACGACGCCATTGTATGTTGTTAGTATGTAAGAAAATAAAAAAAAATCGTGAATATGTAATTTTTGGCGGAAATTGTGCGATCGCAAATCACGTTAAAAATAAGAAAAAATAATGTTCACCTAAATATGTCAATGTGTAAGATTGTTATACAAACAAGACAATGCTGTTGCGTCGCAATACGACCTTTAACACGGTATGGACCTGTGCCAAACTTTTGTTTGGCATTCGTTGTATCTGTAATCGTTTCATAAGGTGGCAAAGGGTCATATGGTAAGGAATGTAATGAAAAATGTGGAAGCTGTAGTAACGTAAACCAATTCTCTAATGTCATTGGCGCGTGCTTAACCGTTTGTAATGCTGGTTATAAAGGTGATTTATTTAAAACAGGTAAGTAGTCAATTTCAAGGACAATAAATAAACAGCATGGCATTTTAAATATGATTGAAACTTATTTTAAAAAAATATTGTAAAAAAAAATCAAAGCATATAATTTGTTTTCGTACTTTTTTTTTCTTATGATCGGAAATTCAATTTTCAATTACGGTTGAACAAACAAAATAGATAAAGACCACATCACTCTAAATGTTTGTGTACTTTGGGAGAACAACATTTGATATAAAACCTATTCTGAGAAACAAAACGCTAAATTATATGTTCCATATGTTATGATGGAAGCATTTATATGTGTTGTTTTAGAAAGACATATCAAGGAACCTTAAACTTAAGTTTAACATGAAATGATTTCTGATTGGGCCATAGTATACGTAGCCTCTGTTTATGTCTAAAAGTATTAAATTTGTTTTTGTTAATTTGCTAGATAATAAATATTAAATATTGTTATTCTCTTAAAACAGTTCCTCGTCCGCTAGTTAATAAATAAAAATAGCCAATTTCAAATACCCTAAACATTCTTACGTTCAATAAACACATCTTTAAAACACAAATTTAATGAAATGACAGGAAACTACAATGCACGTTTAAGTTGTTCCACATTCAGTAAAAACAGCCAGAAACCTGAATTAAGAAAGGTTGAAATAAAAAGACAAGGTAAGTTTTGATTTTTTTATTATGAATTTAAGAATTTGGCGTTTGGAAGATAAAAAGAAAGTAAAAATATGATGCAGTCTTGTTTCAGCAGTTTGTAACAGTATTACCTATTAACTATTACCTTATTACAAACTTACCTGAACATGGAGGATTGAGAAAAGTTGAAATAATAAAACAAAGTAAGTTTTGATTTTTTTTTAAATTGAAATTTAAAAATTTTGCGTTTGAGAAATAAAAAGTAAAAAAAAAATTAGATGCAGTCTTGTTTCATCAGTTTGTCACAATGTTACCAGGTTAGCTAAATGTAAAAGGTGTATGTTACCGATATTTTACAATGTTTTGCAATGGCAAAATTAAATCAAATGTGTTTCTGTTTCAGGAATTCCCCTGTAAAACATTTCAGTGTGATACTGGGTTAACTTTTACTTAAATATGGAGATCAAATTTGATTCTATTTAAATGTAAAAATAAGGTTTTCATATATACCAATCTATGAATAACAATGATAGTTGTATCGTAAAATTCAGTAATTTACTGCGTCTGCGCTAATATTCTTTAAGCATTTAAAGACTCACTCTTAACCAATTATCTTTCATTGAATTTTGTTTATGGTAAAATATGTCTGCATCGAATACTCTGAAATATAAATGAAAATATGTAGCTTTCACATCGACAACCTTAACTTAATTGTTACCTTTAAATGTTTAAAATTGTAATCCCACTTTTTACACTTGTGAAGCACTCGGGTATAAATGTCCAAACAAATATAAATATTCTGCAAAAGTATGAACGTGTAAATACATGATTTGTTCGGAGATTTTTGAGACAACACAAATACTTCTTTTTCATTTATCAGTGACGAATTTTAGGGAAAATCGGCATAAATGTTAAAAAAGTGAAACAATAAATAGTTGACTTTTTTCGTCAGATATATTTTTACTATTGTACTAACGTACTAAACTGGGCAAGAATTGAATTAATGTGTATTAATTGTATTACTTAAGAATAATTAGCTTTCTAATCACTCGTAACTCATCAATACTCTTATACCTAATTGTATATTGTGTTAAATAATTCATTTTTGTTTTGTATTTTTTGTTTTTTTATCATAATAAGCACAAGAAAGTTTAATTTAAAAAACAAATTCTGATTTCTGTTTCAATTGTTGAACCTAAACAATAAGATTAAACAAGATACCAACGAAAATGTTGTGGGTTTTATTGTGTTCTTTTGCCGTTTTTTTTTCAGCAAGGTGCCAGCAAGGTGCCAGCAAGGTTCCAATAATGATCTAGCAATGGTCACCAGTGTCCCGGTACTTAACCTCAAACCACCCGTGTAACCTGCTTCTTGTACATGTATTCATTTACTACACTGAAAGCCGGGGGACGGAAGCCATCATTTTAGGACATTGTTCAGAAAAAAGGACACCTTGGAGGGACGTTGTGGAAAAATATACCACCATAGGAGGCCAAAGGATGGATCTGTTTTCAATAACATTTTTTTCTGTCTATATTTTTGGTGAATTATGTACTTCTAAATTTATTAATTTTATACATAAATAAAAATTGTAAATACTTATTGATGTTTCTCTTATCGCTCAACTGAATAGATACAGGACATCTGTCCTTACAACCTTGCATAATTGTATATTTTTTTAAAATTTCAGTATCTCCATTTCCAAAATTATAAATGTGAAAGATAAGATTGAGAGGGTTTTTTTCAATAAGCAGAAATAAATCTTTTTTTAAAACTTATATTTCATTGATTGATTATTGATATTCCGTTTTTTGTTTTAACAAGTACATGTAAATAAAGAACAAGACGCGGGTGCCAAATTAGATAAAACAAATTTAACAGAACGGATAAATTATTTCTACTCCAAAATGTAAAGATTGTACATACGAGGGTTGTTCGGAAATTATTGATACATTTTCTCTTCTTCTTTTAATAAAAAAGATAAACTCTTGAAATTTCACCAAAACGTAAATCAGGATAGAGATTATCAATGTGAAAAGTTTCTTGTCCATGGCATGAAAAGATCATTCCTAGTAAGCTGACCAACGTGCCTTCGTCCAGTGACCCGGCGCAACCGGAAACTTTTCGCAACGTCATTTTAACGCTTCTTATTGCTCCTGTGATTTAAACACCTTATAAACGAACAGAAACAAGAATTATTCTTTATTTCTCACCTTTTGTTTTCATTTCAAGATGTCATCTTTTACAATTTCTCTCATTCTTGTTTTTGTGTGTGTGCAAAAATCGAGTTATTTTTACCCGATAGTCTAATTACTATGAATGTCTCCTGCAGTCATTTTTTTGATATATATATTTTACAACTGTTGACAACGGTTGGTGTGTCAAAAGTACTCGATAATAAATCCCTAAGGCCTAATTCTAGTTAACCAATCAGTGAAAAAATATGATGAACTGAAGCTATATACCTTGTCCTGTCATCGCATAGTTATTTTAAGCAATTGCGTGGCCTTAAAAGGTCTTCTTCTGATATTTCCACCAGTTTGACGGTTTTCAATGCGCCGCCATGACATCAAAATTCAATGTGAAGTCGTTCTCAGATTTCTATTGTTTGGTAAATCTGTGTGTACCATATTCGTATTTCAACTCGAACATCAGTGAAACTTAATCAAACGTTAGTCGCAAAGAATAGCAAAATGAACATATTTTATTTGATTTCTTTAATCATTAACTGTTATTCTACGGACACTTATAAAATATATGTTTAAGTTGTTAAATCTCCGAGTTCAAGGCTGCGCCGGGTACCCCGACCACCGACTTGTTTATAGATCGTTGTAAACAAAATATTAAATATTCTTTTAATATTATTTTGTTTTATTATTTGTTGGCGTTTCTTCAGTGCCAATGCCAATTTTCACAATAATTCGTCAATTAGAAAAGTAAATATTCGAGCTGTTTCAATAATTTCCGAACAACCCTTGTATGTCAATCTCTGTCTTAGAAACATTTTTATGTTGTGAGATGTAAGAGAGAATATATTGTTAACGAGTTTTAAACACTATCTAATACTGCCCACAATCATTATTTAATTTGTTCTTTGACTGGTCATCATTATTTTGTTAATCCACTCATTGCAAGGCTTACACCAGTGCAAGCTATAGTTCCTATTTGATTAGATGAAAACTTTTTCTTTACATAACATCAAGTATTAAATTCGGCAATGTTTTGTGCATATGTCCATGTTCAATTACATAAGAAATTTGAGAGTAAGTTTTCATCTTCAAAACGTTAAACTACCCGAATTTAGAAATAGTTTCCATCGAATAAAATATTTATATCAGTGTCGTGGAGGGGGGGGGGGTCCGATGTCGGTGTTAATTGCTATATTTTTTAAAAAAAAAATCAAAGCTACAGAATTTCGTCTGTAACTTAGCTTGCCCTTTGCTCAAATACAAGAACAGAAGTTTTCTTGAAGTATGAAGCAAACAAAGGATATACAGTTTTGTTTCAATATTGTATCAGTTGAACATTTTGTATTAAAAATCGTCCGCTTCTAATCATTCATTTTTTTTAAACATTCTCTCTCTCTCTCTTTCTCTCTCTCTCTCATTCTCTCTCTCTCTCTTACACATTATTTAATTCTTACGTTTTAGTAGTATTAGTAATATTGCCTACGAATTTAAGTACATTTCTGCTATAAAATCATCTTTCTATTCTCCTTCATCAATGATTGTATTTTTCTAATTTGCGTTCAACGCTAAACTTGTGTTTAAATGACAATGAACTTTCTCTATCTCTGTGTACGCGTATAAAGACATTCTTTTTCTTCTTCTTTTTCCTTTTTTTTTTTTGGGGGGGGGGGGTGGTGATAAAAAAAAAAGCACCCTAACAACCCTTGAGATAAAAGACAAGGTTTAGACAATACACATGCCAGGATAACTGCAAGTAAAACTAACCACTTGTGTTTATGATCTACATAGAAATAAAACCGTTACGATGGTTACATACAAGAAGTTATTGTTCAAATCAGATTTAGCGACTATAGATGTCAAACCGATTTATTTTAATTTGTTTAAACAGGTTCTTCATCGTTCTTGACATGCTACTCAGTCAGTAGGATTGGGCGGAATTGCTTAGGGAGGGAATACTGTATAGCCATTCTATAATTTCAGCATGCTTTTTATTTAAGTGTTGAATTTTGTTAGTCAGCAAAGTATACCTTGAGACACAAAAATTAAAAATTAAATAAATAACTTAAACGTCCTTAAAGTGCCTTATTTCAATAGGTTACCCTGTTTTTGTTCTGTATTATAACTTATAATTTCAATATTTTTTGCACCAGGGAATTGCATATGTTGTTATGGAAAGAATCTATACATTTGAGTGGTTGTCAACAAAGATTTCCGGAATTGCTCATATCTTTGGTTTTTTATGGCGTCGAGCGAAGCTCGAAAGCCATCTAGGGATCGTACGTCCACCTGAAGTGTAAGGAGCTGAACAACGCATGCTATCAATAAATCCGCAAAAATGAGTGCAACGTTTTCTTCTGTATTTGAGGAATAAAAGAAGACTTGCTTCCATTTAGAACAGAACTGTACGTCAATATAACAAGTCGGCAGATAAAAAAAAAAGTTCATGTCTTAGACAATGTTCATATTTTATTGTAAACAATATGTCTTGGTTTCAGCGTATGAATATACTTCACACACTTGCGATAGTTAGGCCTACATACTCAATTTGTTTATAAAATATACCTGCCTGCAAAACAGATTATTTTGAATCCATATCGAATGTTGACTATGTACAAATTAATGCTTGATCTTTTAGAAACAAAAACATTCTTGCACAGAACTATATCTACAACAAAAAGTAACTTTAAACCAACTAGCCTTCTTTCACTTTTAACTGTAAACGATATGAATGGGTGCCTTTATCTACCCCTGATCTTTTCGGTCCGGTCATTTGGACCCATGTTATTTTTAAATCAATTGATAATAAGAGACAGGGTTTTTATCAGCAATGTACAATATATAGAACTAAATACAATTATACTTTTAATACTTATTAATTCTATTTGAATAAAGAAAAAAATATCTACAATGTTTTAACTCCAAGGATATTTCTGTTAAAATTTTAAAGTAACATTCAAAACTTTTTAGGAATAGGGTAAGTCAATTTGTAATTAAAATTAATTGAAATTTGATTATTTTGTGATAAAAACATAATTCTTATTTATCTGAAAGTAGTCGACAGATGTATTTTGTCTAATATATTTGTTTTTAAAAAGGAAGTATAATTAATACCAATTTTTAAATGAATGGTCAATATTAAACCAAATTAAAATGTTTTTTGATACTATAAGAAATCGCAGTTCATTTTGATATTTTTATTATTTTAGTTGACTGCATAAAATCTGTATTAATTTTTTTTGTGTTAAATTGACCGCCTGACTCAATTTAATAAAAAAAAAGTAATCTCCAGCAAAACAATAAGAAAAGTTGGTCTCATGTTATGTTACATACATTTCTTAATAAGAGTTACATAATCATAATTTGTTTAAGGATTTTTTAATCAAGTGTATGTGTGATCAATGATGGAATACCATAAATTATTTTGACTTTAAAAAAAAAAAAAAGGTTTGTACTCTTCAAATCAACTTCAACTCGACGCCATTGTAGCCCTTCAGGCCTTTGATTATAACACTTACAGTGCTCCACGTAATAAAATTTTTAGGTTGTTTTCCTCAAATAGAAACACGTTTTTTCAGTTGTTTAATGGGGGCAGCTTAGTAAGGAAAATAATTCCGGAATTGAACGATAAACACACACAGTACGTAAAATGTAACGCTTAAATAAATAGTCCATAGTGTATGTATTACAGCTTGAAAAAAAAATGAAACATCTTCAAAGACATAATTGTATGTGCAACGTAGTTACTAATGATGTGCGAATAAAAATTAGCAACAATTATTGATAAAGTGGTGTACTACTTTCGGACAATGAATTCAAATAAGAAAATGGGAAAATCACTTTTGGACAAGGAATTAAAAAAAGGGGGAAAATCAAAAAATAAAAACCCACATGTTTTCTGTATTTTATTGAATTTATATTTTCTTTGACGGAAATCTCCAGCATATGTATTAAGCAATATCTATACTTATAAATTAAGACATTTTAAAAATAAACTGCAAAATTCCTGTTCCAGAGTAACTGCTCAGACCTGTAGCATACCAACACGTGTGAGATGATGTTCATAAGACATAATTGAATTTTAACTGATCAGTACTTATTGTTTAATTAATCCAAAACCTACCTTCATTTTCGATAAACATGCCCGAAATGTTCAAAATGGCAAAAGGGAGAGTAAGGTGGTTAACACGCTTTGGCTGATCCATGTCAGGGGTAGATTTCACCTTAGAAATATTGACTTGTAATGAAAAAATATATTGAATGATTACGTTTATAACGAATATATTAACTGGTAACTTATTTAGAGTTACAGTACATAGAAGTTAAATTTTTACAAATGTTGAACAAATACAATGAGCTGATTTGTTTATTTTTTCATTGCGCGAAATCAGTTATTATGGATAGAACGCTTGCGAAGCACGGCCTTTGTTAAGAGAATCGGATAGAACTTTCCAGAACGGGGTAACCAAGAAAGCGGGTTGACAAATTAACGTTATGGCAAAAAGTGTAAGACGAGTTATCATGCATCACGGGCAGATATCTTGGGTCGGACATATCTGCTTAATATATAAAAAGTAATAAATAAAGTGGGATAATTAAAAGCAATATTAGTATTGAAAGAACATTCTTTTTTTCAGAACGGGGTGCCCCTAGAAAAACTGGTTGACTAATCAACGTCCTAGCAGAGAGATTAAAAACAATTAAGAAACAAATCGGACACAGTATTTACAACAATCAGCAAAAAACATGGTTCAACATACTAACACTGTATCATATTAATATGAACAGTGTAAATTTCCACACTTTCGCATGATATAATTTAGTATCTTTTTAAAAGAGGGGAGAATACCTCCAAAAAATAAATAAGTGAGCTAATTTATAATATTATCAATAAGAAATATAAGGAAGATAATAAATTAGTTCTATTTAATGGCTATGAGGACGATAAAGAGTATATTGTATCCACGAGACAACAACAGTTTTACGAGGTAAAGCCGAGGACATTATTTGATGTCGGAAGGGGGGGGGGGGGGGCTTTCTATTGTCCGAAAGGTCAGAAAATTAGTACTTAATTATATCCTGCCTGGTTCTTGATGGTAAACAAATCAGAGTCATCGCACTTGGAATTTAACTTAGCGACTTTTATTACACCAATTGTGTTCTGAGAGTAAGAACGAGGAAAATTGAATGCTGCGAATGACTAGTTTCGATGACTATTCATCATGAACAGATAGCACATAAACTTTTTCACGTTTCTATAGAAATGCATGGTTATTCGTTGTAATTTTCCGTAGAAAATATTCACATTTATATTAATACATAGATAAAGTACTTTTGATATTGATAATACGCCTGTCAATATTTTTTTGTAAAATTACCACGAATAAACATGCTACTATGTATACTCGTGAAATAGATTCTTCCTCGGATAATTGTTGCCGTCAATAAACTTTTTATGATCTTAAAGTAGATCCAGTGTTCTGTGACGTCACACATTTTTGTAAAACTTTGAATTCTATAAAAATTGTGCAAGATAGTTTTATTCATTTTATGTGAATATAATCACATGGATGTAATTAAAAAATATTGGTAGGTTAAAGATATTTTTTCGCACTTAATTTTATACTAAATTTCCAAATTTTTATATATTTTATCTATGCAAAGGGGAAATAACACTTTTTCTGACTTTTTTCTCAGTTGTATGTCTAAATACTATAGTTTTTCTTATTCCAACGATTAGTTTTAAAATATTTTTGTAATTTTAGTTTTCTGATAAAGTTGACATTAAAATTAAACAAGAAAAACAAATTTCTGCCTACAAGATTTTACTTCTAACAGAAAAAAAATACATTTTTCTAATGCTAAAATATGCTTTAGTTTATGTTTATCTGACATCTCAAAAAGTGTGATGACATGTATATTTTTTCTAACAATTGATGACATTTAAGTCTATTAAGTCGAAATCAGTTCAGTTTTTCAACTTTCCTCAGAGAATTTTACGAGTATGGAGCTACCTTAATAGTAATTTGAGAGGTATATAAAACACTATCGTGAGATATAAAAACATATAAAGCTAAGCAATTAACATTAAAACAATTTATTAATTATTTCGACATAATTTCCGTTATTTCTATTGTTTTTAAAAAGTATCAGGAAACGCTAAATAATCGGCTTTGATTTGATTCAAAGATAATTGAATCAGTTATTTTGAATATACTTTTGTTTAAGGCAGATTAAACAGCCTAAAAAACATTTAAATCCGGTTTACTGAACGGATAAGTTAAGCTTCTTTATTTAAGCTGATCCTGTACCAGCACGTGCGAGTTTTTATTGTTGTTATAATGGAATGTCCGTATATAAAAACAGGTTTGAAAACGAATTTTAAAAGGAAAAATTTATTATTTAACATTTTAAAAAATAATCATGTTATGGTTTTAAGCATAAAAATTGCTTAACAATATATCATTAATGCTGTTTGTTTTAACCAAAACTTCCCAATCAAATTAATTTACAAAAAATATACAATCGTCCAAAGCATATTAACAGGAAAACTAAGGCAACATTTTACTATAAAAATAATTATATGGTTTCGTTTTCCTGAGTCTAATTTCAGAATGATTATTACGTCAAACACAGGTCTTAGTATGACGTTTCTATCAAACAAATTAAATATCTGAATCCAGGGGTAAAGGCCATAAAAGTACATTGTGATGTGAACATGCTTTCATAATCACTAGATAAAACGAAACCCTTAAAATCAACTGGAAGAGAAGCAAACAGTGTTTATTAGATCATTCCTGCCCTCTCATTTCTTTTTCCAGGAAACAAAATAATGACCTAGGTAGTGTGAGGATGATTAGAGGGTGTTATCGCTGTATACCTTGCCTATACATGAATGACATGCTGTGCTCAAGAATGCGGGTTGCTTAACAGTACCTAGGGGATTTAGTTAATGGCTGGGCCCTATACGTGGCCACAATCACATAACGAGGCTATCAATCGCCCAACTCTAACGCGAACATCAACTCTTTAAATGACTCTCTGAAGAAATAAAAAAGTGGCACAAACACAAAACGTGAGGTGAACACAATGGCTGCAAACACTTATTCAAGATTTCATGAAAATAGCTTACTAAGCATCCCCCCCCCTCTCCTCTGGCTTCCAACTATGGCGGCCACGGCGCATTTTTTTTTCAAACTCCCTTGTAAACAAAATGCTATCGCTTACTGTACGCGGCGAAACATTTTAACATATTTGAAGAACGTTTCGGTAAGTCCAAGTCATGGTTGTTAGTATAAAGTTTCTACTCCTAATATATTGTGACGTATTCCTAGATTCGCCGGTGTCTTGACTATATACACGTCCTGTATATGAAATCGGTGGTTGCAAACAGTAAAGGCATCTGGAACAGATTCCGTAGTGATTACATATGCACAAAGAAAAACTCTACAAAAAAGTCAGGAATATCATATGTGTCTCCTATAATAAAAAAAACACATCGCTGTTTTAAAGATATCAGACAAACACCGACAATTAAGACAACATATTTACCTACTCACCATCACAATGATGGGAGACCGGTATATCATCGCACACATTTGGGTCGTCTTGCAGATACGTAAAACAGTGTATTTCTGGTAGGAAAATTTCACATCGTGCTCCGTCCAAAAAGAAAATGTACAAGATCTTGGTCCTGTGAGTTTACGCTGACTAAAATCAGTTCATTTTACAATAGATATATGCATGTTTATAAATAAATAAAAGAGTTTAAGTATTCCATAGTAATGCAGACAACGATACAATTGCTTTCACTTGATATTTCAGCGTACTATAACTAATAGTTTATATTACCAGCAAATGGACTTGGATGTCACCAGCTAAAACATGCATGAGTTGATGCGATGGTAAAGTGGAAGCAACGTTATTGTTGCCGACACGCACGATTCTGATACACAACCGATTAAGCACTATATAAGAACGATCACGCACGATACACGGACTATCACTAACTTACTGAATTTTCACGATACAGGAACGATACCGATAAAACACGAAAACAAACAGTCCCTTCACCATTTACCATGCAAAATGAAAATATTTTTTTAAGATTAGAAGTAAAAAAAAAAACAGTGCTTCATTTGTATTATAATGTGCTTGTGTTTTATTGAAAAATGGCATGGACAGTAGCCATACCTTGTTTTATTTTTACGTTTAAATGTTATGATGGAATCCACATACTAGTTATATTGTTTTGTGTCTACAGCAAGTAGTAACTTCTATCATAAGTTTAAGACAATTAAAAGTAAAAGAAATGAACATAATGCATAAACTTTACAAAATTATTTACATACGAGTACAAGTTTATGTTTATGTGGTGTGAATCCCTTACGTACGAGATACAGGTAAATTTGTTACCTTGTCACAAAGAATTAAGTTGTTACACATTCCATATTTTCAGAATATATAATACATAATAAATTGAATTCTATTTTTTGTAAATTGCAACACTGAAAACGTCTAAAATTGTTTAGTTCTAATGAATGTAAATACAATGTAACAGGGATGAATGCGTATCGTATTTTCAATTAAAAGAAAACTTACAGGTAATTGTTAAGTTTCTAACGAGGAATAGGTAATATTAACCGCTTTCATACAACGTTTCTTACTTTCTAATATGATTAAACTTATGTGTCAAGATGGTATGGATGCTTAATATAGACTGATTAAAACCCTGGTATTGTGTAAAAAAGTTACAAAACTAAAAACTGCACGATCACATACGTTAAAAAAAACGCAAAAAAAAAAACATTTACACACACGATCCTGCACGTTACACGCACGATCACCCACGGTACACGAACTATTTAAAACGATTGCTTCTCAACAACAACGTTGTTAATACTGTACCCCCAGTATGTTATTTTTACAGGTATAACGTGCAATTCAAATTGATGTAAGATTTCAGTGATCTGGGATGACTTGTTCTTAATTAACAATTTATGCATACATGAATACATTTAATTGTATCAAACAGCAGGTACACTGCCTGTCTAGAATGTCAATATCAATAATTATACAAGAAAAAGTAAAGTAAACTAAATAGAATGTCAATAGTAAATAATAGTCGCACGACGATGGAGCTGGTATGTCATTTTGTCTCATATAATATTTTATAGTCAAGAAATGCTGTAAGATGTCTGGGATGTTTGGCAATTTGAAATAATAAGTTAGTGCGAAAATATACTTAATGGAACAAAGTTAATAGCAATAAGTTATAATTTTGTTAGATGGTTTGCAGCAATGCAAGACAAGCATTTTAATCTAATTTGAGTTACATTGTTAATCTTTTTTGGGGAGTTGACTTTAATCAACTCTCCAATGCACTTACCCGGTAAAAGCGAAAGTGAAACAGTGTTCGGACCTAAGCACAAATCAGGTATACCGCTGACAACACCTAGTTCTTTAAAATAATCGATAGTTCGATGCTTAGTACTCTGAAGCATTGTTTTTCAAGAAAACCTATTTATAATACTATGAAAATAGTAAGATTTTAAATTGTACAAACAGTTTAGATATTTTTAAAGTCTTATGTATTCCTACGCTAGAGTTCAATGTAGTCTCGTTTAACCAGACACTTGGCTGTCTCCGTTAATATCCGACAAAACAAAGTCTCTTTTGCTTGTCGGAGATAAACGGAGACACAGCCGAGCTTGGTTGAACAAGACAAGAGTTAAATCTAGCCTTGATCCAAACAGTTTCTCAGAAATATTTCGATTTCTGATCCTACTTGCCATGCAAAATTACACATTGTTGATTTTCAATAAATGATAATCAATAAAATCAACTCCCGTCAGAACATTAGTACTTTGTTTTTAATTTAACGTAGCTCGCGGGTTTTCTGACGTCACAGTAGGAATCGACCTAAAAAGTTGACCGCCATAGTAAACTCATAGCCTAACCTTTTTTTAAATATGACAAACAAGATATTTAGACGCATAACAGGAAATATTTCAAAAAGCTTAAATGCAGTGTTTTACTGTTTATACAAACATTTATTATTATCAAGTGCTGAAAATTTAAAGATGTCACACACATTGTCACATTTTGTTCCATAAAGTACATGTATGAGTGTGCGTTGGAACTCTTCAATTTAAAATCATGTTTTAAAATAGACAAGTAAATGAATTGAACCGTATGCATTAGACAAAAGACTTCTTTAATTGTCACTACCCATCAAATTTTTAACATTCTTTTGGCTTGAGCTAATTATTTTATACGATTACAAACTTTTATGTCAGTAGTTGCCTGGCATTTTTTTGGCATTGATTGACTCAGAGTTTCATCAAAACAAAAATAGCAATTTCCTTTATCTTTACAGCCTTACATTAATTGCATTTGTGCATTTGATAACATTCACAATAATGTATAATTAGTATGTTCATCTTCTTAAATGTGTTAATCAGCTAGTCTTGTCAAGAAATGCATTTAAAGTTTTGGGTTCTCAGACGTGAGGACATAATGACGTCGGGATAACTTTGTAATGAAAATATAAGGTTTTGAGAAATCTTTTAAATCTTTAAAGTTGTTTTGCCCAAAATTGGCCAAAAACACATACTGATTATTTTTTTTATGAATTGATTCAAAATTATATCCTCTGTTTTTGTGTTGATTATAATCAATTTCGTACGAATTGTTTAAAAGTTTGGAGCATAGTTTTGTAATGTGTTACTACGATGGGCATTTAACTATATATTTCATTGAAATGGCGTTGCTTGATTTTATTAAAGGCACTGTATTTAAAACACGGTAACATTATTACCACGCGGACGAATCTCAAATAATTGTTTGTGAAAAGACACACTGTCAAGCATTGTTGCTTTAAACATAGCTCTGTTGAGTGCATTTAATAAAATGTTCTGTGGTTAGAAAAAAAAACAAATTATGGGAATCAAGTGTCAACCTTGAGTCCATACCGTGGAGCTATTACATAATAAGTAATACTTACATGAACCTGAAAAGTCCGTTTATTCCTGAGGCAAGATTTAATAAAGCAAAATTGGTTCTCATAAATATTTGGGCAAATTTAAGGTCATTGGAAAAAAACCTTAATTTGTTTCAGGCCGTTACCTTTCTAATAAAAAAATGTAACGCTCTTTCTTCATACACCGATTAGTAAGACTTTGGGGGTGGCAGGAAGGTGAACCACCTTCAGGTGTTCAAGTTCAAGGTCACTCGTAAGAAAGAGCATTATTCCTTTTCAGGCCATATATTAACTAGGACAATAATTAAAGGCCGTTAACACAAAGGTTGGTTTACTTTCAAAAGAGAAATACTTGAGTTATTCTACTTTTCAGGCGGGGGTATCATTAGTGAGCTTGGTCAGAGTACTTTTTTTTTAAATTATGTACATGTGCATTACTTTTATAATGACATTGTCCTGTTATTAGCTGCTTTAAGTTTCGGCTTCATAGATACCGTACTAAACATTTGTTTCCTGTAATTATTTCCTATATAAAAGTGACTATGTGTGGTAGAACATATTTATTACTATCCATTTCATATGTATTTATTCGTTTTTGGATTTTCTTTTTTCGTTTTGTGCAGTATATTCTTAAATATTATTCATCTAAAGTTTTATTGCGCGCGTATGGTTCTTTAATTTCATTGGTTTATATTATTATCCAATAAATTTGATTCTCTATTAGTATAAGTAACCGTTCAACCTAAGTCCAATTGGACAGTATTTCATTTTAACGACGTCGGACAATCCAGTGTATATCAGCTGCATCTTGTGGTATGTTAATATTATATTTAGTTATATATTTCTTTACTACCATGATAGTGATTAGGGCATATTATTTTAATTGCTAGGTTGATACTTTATTGTATTTTTGCAGTTAATCTTGCCATTGTAATTTCGGAAACTTGTTTGTAATTTCTAATATTAAATTGCTACAAAACATGTTTTACCATATAAATGAATACTGAAGTAACGGTTGCGTTTTTATCAACGAATTATCGAAACTAAAACATATTGAATGAACATGTAAAATTGTATTTTGTCTAATGTATTTTTCTTTGTTCATAGGTCAAAGCTTTAAAACGTTTAATAAATCTGTTAAACAAAACGGCTGTCTTTTAGATTTTCTTACTGCTCGGTTACATATGGAATAGGAATCCCGTTCAGTTGTTGTACGTCGTAGTTGAACTTTGACTTCACTACATGGGTTTGGTTATGACTATGTTATTTGTGATTTTTTACATGGGACTTTTGGCGATTTCAAAGGCTTATGGTAAGATTACATACACAAGATGTCATATTACTTTGCAATGGTATTACAGAATACCTTTCATAAATTTCAATATTTGAATCACTGTATAGCATTCTAATCAAGACGGATATCTACCTCTACTGCTTATTAATAATATATTTTATAACATGTTTACATGTTCATGTATTTGCGTGTATAATATTAATTATGGATGTATATATTCTGTGAAAATAATATTATTGTCACATGTAATTTATGTCAAACGAATTTGTATGTGTATAAAGGCTGTGTATGCTTTTCTGTATATCTCTTTTTATGAATTGCATTTTATATAATAAAAAAGACAAATACTTAAATGAAACAGTATATTTGCCTCTGACTGAGAAATATTATTAAAATCGAATGCTCTTTATACCATATCGGATAATACATGTGTATTGTATGTGTTGGGTGTGTGTTTTTGACAGTTAACGTTGCCCTCAATAAACCAGCATACCTGCAGTATCCATTCAGTCCAGGTAACGACCAATTTGACGCCAGTAACGCCGTGGACGGACGCAAATCTGATCTGAGCTTGAATGGTGGTCAATGTGCTGTGTCAGAATGGGGAAAAGCCTCCACCTGGTGGGTGAACCTGACCAGCATTCACAGTATCCATCACATCACTATCCACTTCAGGACAGAAAACCATGGTATAGCCACAATCATTAGGTATCTTGGAAATGATAGCCTCTGTGGTATAAACTGTCATCACACATTTACGTTTTTAATTTACATGATAACATTTCGGTTTTATAAGATTTCTAAATCTTGATATGATTTTCCCTGTTATTTTGAAAGATGCAATACCGAACAAATGTTGTTGGTTTCAGTGTAATAGAAACTGGAGAAAATTAAAATGTTTCAAGGGATGCAATGAACATGAACAGTAACAGAAACAAATGCTCAAACACATTTACAATGTTTAAATAAAAATTACAAATTAAAAAGAAAATTAGACATTGAATTCAAGAGTATTCTTCATTCACTTTAGAAATATGTTTGTACATGTTTTAAATTAATATGATATGCCAGGAGTCATTTGAGGTAAGGTTAGCAGTTACATGGAGATTACTCACATATTTGCATTGTGACGTGGTTTGAAATAATAATTTAGAAACACTAGATTACACATAAACTAAGATTAGTTGTTCCTGAAATCTGTGGATTTTGAAACGTCTAGTGTTGTTAAACAAGAAGGTGTTAGGTGCCTGTTCAGGTTCTTTACTGTTTGGATTAAACTTGCTCTTTTTAAGAGAGGGTTCAGGCGGCACTGATCGCCACACACTCTCTCATGCAATATATAACACTGACTATTTATTTTAATATATTTTTTCATCAACATTTCTTCATAACGACAACCATGTATGGTACCCGCTGAACAATTTATATATATATTTTTTTAATTCACAATAGAGTACAACCAGTGGTGTTAAAAAAAACCTGTCAAAATGGTTGATATACATAGCATAATGTTGTTTATATATTGAAGGGTTTAATAATATGCAACAGGTTTTGTTTTATCTCAGAGAATTCTCAGAGTTTAGCCCCCACGGTTATTTTCGATGTTATGAAAAGTTGGCATTATTTTAAACGACAAATATATGAAACTTGCATATATTTTCCATATAAGCGAGTTTAAAACCATTTAGATATTTTAATCGATAGGTGCATGGAGAATGTGTAATTTGTATCGCCTAGAATGTAAATGATATTTAACGATTTTGTAGTTATCAGTGTAGAAAAATCGTATAATCCTGGGTTTTTTTTTTCATTTGATCGATAAAATCACTTACAGATTCTTCGTTTCGGAGGTACATCGCACGCCATATTCTTGGATTCTCTGTGTACGTCTCCAATACCACGGATAGATCACAGGGAACGTTGTGTTTCAAGGACAACAACTTTACATTAAACACAATACCTTATGTATTCTCAACAAACTGTTCTGTCCATGGACAATATGTGATCTATTACAACGAGAGACTACCAAGAGTTGCCTACCCTGACGGTTATTATAGTACTGTTGCCATTGCACTTTGTGAAGTAGAAGTGTATGGTAAGCGGTTTTTTTTTCTATATAATTTCAATAACCTTTGATATATGTTTCTAATTCGTTCATCTGAGGTCACGTCTACCTTTTGGTAAAAATATCGTCGATTATATCAGTAAATGAAAGACTTGTGGATTTAGCTAAACTATCAAATTTTATTCAGTCATGTAAAGTGTCTATTTTAACTTTTGACCCCCCCCCCCCCTTTTGAAAAACAAATCGTAAGTTGTTATGATTAGCAATTATAATATCGATATGAATTATTAAATAAGGCCAAAAGAAAACTTTTGCTATTTAATCAATATAAATATGTCTGAAGGACAGGAATGATGTTATCCATAAGTTTCAGAGATTTATTTTTAAACTTTATTTCGAATTCGTCTGCGTGGGAATAATTTAATCGTGTTTCAAACACAGTGCCGCTGTTGAAATCAAGCGATGTCATTTCAATGAAATATATAGTAAAATGCATACCTTAGTCGGGAAACGGATTTCAAAATTAGGTCCAAACTTTTAATTGATTTAGACGAATTTAATTGTTCTAAACACAATAGCAAAAGAGATGATTTTGAATAAATACATACGAAATAATCAATATTGTTCTTGGACAATTTTTTACTAAACCACACTAAAGATTTAAATGAATTCACGAAATGTTTCGCAAACAACTTTAAAGATTAAAAGGATTTCACAAACTCTTATATTTTTAGTTTGACGTTAGCCCAACGTCATCATTTTTTAAGGTCCGAGAACCATAGAATGAAAATGCGTTGATTGACAAGACTAGCTGATTAACATATTTTAAAACATGCAAATCTTATTAACTTTACTGTGAATGTTATCGAATACACAAATGCAATTAATGTAAGGTTGTGAAGAGAAGAAATACGGTGCCTTTTCTTTTAATGAAACTATGAGTCAATCAATGCAAACAAACTTACCATACAACTACTGACGTATAATGAAGTCTGATATCGTATACGATATAGGATAACTCGCAAAACAAATTGATAGTACGACCGGGCTGTTGAAATACATACATAATAATTCTAAAAGAACGAAGTTAATGCATATGGTTTAATTTCTTTACTTGTCTTAACATGATTTTAAGTAGAAGAGTTCCAACGCACACTCATATCTTATAGAACTGAATGTGACAATGTTAGTCACGTCTTTAAAATTTTAGCACTTGATAATTACATGTATAAATGTTTGTATAAACTGCAATTAAGCTCTTTTAAATATTTCGATTAATGTTTCTAAAAATCATTTGAAAAAAAAAATTCACACAGATATTTCCTATGTTTTTGAATATGATTAAGTTGGGGAATAGGTCTATAGGATGTCTCTCGGCTTTAACTTTCTACTGGCTGCTATTGGAAAAGAAAAACATTTCCGTAAAATTAAAACAAGTTCTCTATTCTACATTGTATAAGCGTCGGATAGAAAGTGAAGTAGAACACAAACATATATCGAAACAGTAAAACACAGCACTGCAAGATTGCTTATACGATTATAATCTAAGGATCAATAATGTATGTTTCTCATATTTAGTTCGTAATTTCAGCATGCAACAAAGGATTTTATGGATTTAATGGTGTCGACTGCAATGAAAAATGTGGACACTGTCGTGAGGTAAACCAATGCCACTATATAAATGGTACATGTTTAACTGGATGTGCTGCTGGCTTTATGGGGAATCTTTGTAAAACACGTATGTAGACGTGTACATTGATAATAAGTGAAATTTTCAACATATAATGAATAATTTGTCATTTATTTATTTTATCCTTATACCCATATTGAAAATTAATAAGTTATAACTTCAAGACGAATGCAGTTTACTATTGTCTTTTGTTAAACTAGCTTGCTTTCGTGGGTTTTTTGGGCAAGAGTGTTCTCAGAAATGCATCGACACGTGTTCAGGATGTAATGATATCAATGGTTTGTGTGAATATGGATGCATTCCTGGCTGGAAGGGATATTTCTGCAACGAAGGTATTGCTCATAATGATTGTATGTCAAAGCGTGAATTGTTCAAGCTTGCGTAAACTGCCTTGATGACTGTCTTTGGAATGACACATATATGTATTAGTTTTATTCAATGCAACGACATAATTAAAAAAAAAGATGAAAATAGATGAAGATGACCTATAAATTTTATAATGTTTTATACTGGCTAGTGTCACTGACCGCAGTGACGTGTGGTTACCATTAGACCGTTTCATAATTAATCAAAGAGAATGATTATACGTGACGATCAATCAAAAGGACAACTTCTCAATGCGTAAGCACAAAAGCGCAAGCAAAACATGCAAGTCTATGTAGTAGGCAAGTGCCAATGCACAGACATACAAAACACTATATCTATCAAATGAAAAATTTATGTGTAGAGGCAATGCACGTTTACAGAAGGTAAACAAAAATCATCAAATTGTACGCTTTTTGTAAACATTAGCGTAGCATAATACAGCGCTGTCAATGATATTCTTGAGATGACTTAAGAGGTTGTTTGTGTCCATTGTTGTTTTTTTAATAAACATCAATAACTAGTTTGGATTGTTATCGTTGAAGAATGTGACAAAGGGTCGTACGGGCTTGAATGTAATGGTACATGTGGATACTGTCGGGATACAAACCAATGCTCCAATGTCAACGGAACTTGCTTAACCGGATGTGATGCTGGTTATGAAGGGGATTTATGTAAAACACGTGAGTAGTCACACACCAAGGTACATTCGAAGCTAGCGCCACATTAAAAACATATCATAATGACGCCAGCTTTTGTCAAAAAAAAGTCACAGCGTATCAAAATGGGTTATCTTTTATCACTAGATGTGGTAAATGGTGATACCATAAACATGTTTAAAATAATCTTACAACAAACATAGACTTCTGTATTATTTATTGAACGTGTGCTTTCAGTATTGAATGTATAGTATGCAAATACCATATCATTACATTGGAATTTTATAGCACAACATATTATAAAACACAGTGATATTGATATTGACGCCATCATGAATTCTACAAACCACTGACCTGACATTTTTTTTTTGTTCCATTTTTTTATCATACAAGAATGTGACGAAGGGTCGTATGGTATTGGATGTAACGAAACGTGCGGACACTGTCGTGATGTAAACCAATGCTCCAAAGTCAATGGCTCTTGTTTAACCGGGTGTGATGCTGGTTATAAAGGAAACTTGTGTAAAACATGTACGTTCATTGTAAAACTTATCAAGTAACGAGCTATGAAATAGGCACTTTGTTATTTTTATTTTCTTTAAATACGCTATAATTGTATTGGTAATGAAGACCTCAATAACATGCCACTCTACTCTAGGAATTTATACAAATACGTACATTTATTTTAGGTTTATCAACTATATAATATGAAGTTTATCAAATAATTAAATTTAATTGAAAAGGTTGTGACAGTGGTTCATACGGCGCTGTTTGCAAAGACATTTGTGGAAATTGTCTCAATGAAAGCGGATGCTCTAATATTAATGGAACATGCTTCACTGGATGCAATGCTGGTTATGAGGGTGACTTGTGTAAAAAACGTGAGTAGAGAGTAATATGGACTAAAAGTTATATATGCAGCAAGTTATTGGGAAGTGACGATTGGCAATATGAACATGTTTATCATACTTGTTACAAAATAAATATTTAACAACTTTCGTTAGCAAAACCTAAAATGTTATTTCGATTTATTTATATGAATGAGAATGTCACAAATTCCAAATTGAATAACGACTACTTTTTTATCCAAATAAGAATATGTAAACTTTTTTCAATAAAAACAGCCCTTTTTCTATTTATTTTTATTAAAGTCAACTTGATGATTGCTAGCATATGAACTCAACAAATTAGTCAAACATGCATTGTTTAAAAGCCGGGTTAGGTATTGTAGGTAACAATTTTGAATTATATGTCTTCATAAAACCTAGAAAACTAGTACTTAATTTCATTTTATAATAACAAAAAACATAAAAAAAAAAGAAAAGAAAAAAAAAATACCAACAACAAAAACCCCACCAAAACACGCACTAAAGCTTAACTGAATTGTTTTAGCTTGCGACGTAGGATCATATGGTGAAGTATGCAATGAAACGTGTGGACATTGCCGTGACATAAAACAATGCTTCCATGCTAATGGCACATGCTTAACGGGGTGTAATGATGGTTATCAGGGGGACATGTGTAAAACACGTGAGTAAACATAAACACATAAAATAGAATAATCAACGTAATTATGAGTTACATTGTATTAAATGAAGAGATACAGGAATTGCTTACTTAACAATCATGCATAACTAATACATATATTAACGTATCAACTTGAATATTATATAAGAAAGAACAATGTATTAATCTAGGATATTTGTAATAAGATATTTCATTTCTCATTTTATCAGTCTGAATTATTTGCACAACGACGCCATTGTATGTTGTTAGTATGTAAGAAAAAAAAATCGTGAATATGTAATTTTTGGCGGAAATTGTGCGATCGCAAATCACATTAAAAATAAAAGAAAATAATGTTCACCTAAATATGTCAATGTTTAAGATTGTTATACAAACAAGACAATGCTGTTGCGTCGCAATACGACTATTAACACAGTATGGACCTGTGCCAAACTTTTGTCTGGCATTCGTTGTATCTGTAATCGTTTCATAAGGTGGCAAAGGGTCATATGGTAAGGAATGTAATGAAAAATGTGGAAGCTGTAGTAACGTAAACCAATGCTCTAATGTCATTGGCGCGGGCTTAACCGTTTGTAATGCTGGTTATAAAGGTGATTTATTTAAAACAGGTAAGTAGTCAATTTCAAGGACAATAAATAAACAGCATGGCATTTTTTAATATGATTGAAACTTATTTTTAAAAAAATATTGTAAAAAAAATCAAAGCATATAATTTGTTTTCGTACTTTTTTTTTCTTATGATCGGAAATTCAATTTTCAATTACGGTTGAACAAACAAAATAGATAAAGACCACATCATTCAAAGTGTTTGTGTACTTTGGGAGAACAACATTTGATATAAAACCTATTCTGAGAAACAAAACGCTAAATTATATGTTCCATATGTTATGATGGAAGCATTTATATGTGTTGTTTTAGAAAGGCATATCAAGGAACCTTAAACTAAAGTTTAACATGAAATGATTTCTGATTGGGCCATAGTATACGTAGCCTCTGTTTATGTCTAAAAGTATTAAATTTGTTTTTGTTTAATTTGCTAGATAATAAATATTAAATATTGTTATTATCTTAAAACAGTTCCTCGTCCGCTAGTTAATAAATAAAAATAGCCAATTTCAAATACCCTAAACATTCTTACGTTCAATAAACACATCTTTAAAACACAAATTTAATGAAATGACAGGAAATTACAATGCACGTTTAAGTTGTTCCACATTCAGTAAAAACAGCCAGAAACCTGAATTAAGAAAGGTTGAAATAAAAAGACAAGGTAAGTTTTGATTTTTTTTTATTATAAATTTAAGAATTTGGCGTTTGGAAGATAAAAAGTAAAATAAAAATATGATGCAGTCTTGTTTCAGCAGTTTGTAACAGTATTACCTATTAACTATTACCTTATTACAAACTTACCTGAACATGGAGGATTGAGAAAAGTTGAAATAATAAAACAAAGTAAGTTTTGATTTTTTTTTAAATTGAAATTTAAAAATTTTGCGTTTGAGAAATAAAAAGTTAAAAAAAAAATTAGATGCAGTCTTGTTTCATCAGTTTGTCACAATGTTACCAGGTTAGCTAAATGTAAAAGGTGTATGTTACCGATATTTTACAATGTTTTGCAATGGCAAAATTAAATCAAATGTGTTTCTGTTTCAGGAATTCCCCTGTAAAACATTTCAGTGTGATACTGGGTTAACTTTTACTAAAATAGGGAGATCAAATTTGATTCTATTTAAATGTAAAAATAAGGTTTTCATTTATACCAATCTATGAATAACAATGATAGTTGTATCGTAAAATTCAGTAATTTACTGCGCCTGCGCTAATAATCTTTAAGCATTTAAAGACTCACTCTTAACTAATTATCTTTCATTGAATTTTGTTTATGGTAAAATATGTCTGCATCGAATACTCTGAAATATAATTGAAAATATGTAGCTTTCACATCGACAACCTTAACTTAATTGTTACCTTTAAATGTTTATAATTGTAATCCCACTTTTTACACTTGTGAAGCACTCGGGTATAAATGTCCAAACAAATATGAATATTCTGCAAAAGTATGAACGTGTAAATACTTGATTTGTTCGGAGATTTTTGAGACAACACAAATACTTCTTTTTCATTTATCAGTGACGAATTTTAAGGAAAATCAGCGTAAATGTTAAAAAAGTGAAACAATAAATAGTTGACTTTTTTCGTCAGATATATTTTTACTATTGCACTAACGTACTAAACTGGGCAAGAATTGAATTAATGTGTATTAATTGTATTACTTAAGAATAATTAGCTTTCTAATCACTCGTAACTCATCAATACTCTTATACCTAATTGTATATTGTGTTAAATAATTCATTTTTGTTTTGTATTTTTTGTTTCTTTATCATAACAAGCACAAGAAATTTTAATTTAAAAAAAAAATTCTGATTTCTGTTTCAATTGTTGAACATAAAAAATAAGATTAAACAAGATACCAACGAAAATGTTGTGGGTTTTATTGTGTTCTTTTGCCGTTTTTTTTTTCAGCAAGGTGCCAGCAAGGTTCCAATAATGATCTAGCAATGGTCACCAGTGTCCCGGTACTTAACCTCAAACCACCCGTGTAACCTGCTTCTTGTACATGTATTCATTTACTACACTGAAAGCCGGGGGACGGAAGCCGTCATTTTAGGACATTGTTCAGAAAAAAGGACACCTTGGAGGGACGCTGTGGAAAAATATACCACCATAGGAGGCCAAAGGATGGATCTGTTTTCAATAACATTCTATTCTGTCAATATTTTTGGTGAATTATGTACTTCTAAATTTATTAATTTTATACATAAATAAAAATTGTAAATACTTATTGATGTTTCTCTTATCGCTCAACTGAATAGATACAGGACATCTGTCCTTACAACCTTGCATAATTGTATATTTTTTAAAATTTCAGTATCTCCATTTCCAAAATTATAAATGTGAAAGATAAGATTGAGAGGGTTTATTTCAATAAGCAGAAATAATTCTTTTTTTAAACTTATATTTCATTGATTGATTATTGATATTCCGTTTTTTGTTTTAACAAGTACATGTAAATAAAGAACAAGACTCGGGTGCCAAATTAGATAAAACAAATTTAACAGAACGGATAAATTATTTCTACTCCAAAATGTAAAGATTGTACATACGAGGGTTGTTCGGAAATTATTGATACATTTTCTCTTCTTCCTTTAATAAAAAAGATAAACTCTTGAAATTTCACCAAAACGTAAATCAGGATAGAGATTATCAATGTGAAAAGTTTCTTGTCCATGGCATGAAAAGATCATTCCTAGTAAGCTGACCAACGTGCCTTCGTCCAGTGACCCGGCGCAACTGGAAACTTTTCGCAACGTCATTTTAACGCTTCTTATTGCTCCTGTGATTTAAACACCTTATAAACGAACGGAAAAAAGAATTATTCTTTATTTCTCACCTTTTGTTTTCATTTCAAGATGTCATCTTTTACATTTTCTCTCATTCTTGTTTTTTTTGTGTGTGCCAAAATCGAGTTATCTTTACCCGATAGTCTAATTACTGTGAATGTCTCCTGCAGTCATTTTTTTGATATATATATATTACAACTGTTGACAACGGTTAGTGTGTCAAAAGTACTCGATAATTAATCCCTAAGGCCTAATTCTAGTTAAACAATCAGTGAAAAAAATATGATGAACTGAAGCTATATTCCTTGTCCTGTCATCGCATAGTTATTTTAAGCAATTGCGTGGCCTTAAAAGGTCTTCTTCTGATATTTCCACCAGTTTGACGGTTTTCAATGCGCCGCCATGACATCAAAATTCAACGTGAAGTCGTTCTCAGATTTCTATTGTTTGGTAAATCTGTGTGTACCATATTCGTATTTCAACTCGAACATCAGTGAAACTTAATCAAACGTTAGTCGCAAAGAATAGCAAAATGAACATATTTTATTTGATTTCTTTAATCATTAACTGTTATTCTACGGACACTTATAAAATATATGTTTAAGTTGTTAAATCTCCGAGTTCAAGGCTGCGCCGGGTACCCCGACCACCGACTTGTTTATAGATCGTTGTAAACAAAATAATAAATATTCTTTTTAATATTATTTTGTTTTATTATTTGTTGGCGTTTCTTCAGTGCCAATGCCAATTTTCACAATAATTCGTCAATTAGAAAAGGAAATATTCGAGCTGTTTCAATAATTTCCGAACAACCCTTGTATGTCAATCTCTGTCTTAGAAACATTTTTATGTTGTGAGATGTAAGAGAGAATATATTGTTAACGAGTTTTAAACACTATCTAATACTGCCCACAATCATTATTTAATTTGTTCTTTGACTGGTCATCATTATTTTGTTAATCCACTCATAGCAAGGCTTGCACCAGTGCAAGCTATAGTTCCTATTTGATTAGATGAAAACTTTTTCTTTACATAACATCAAGTATTAAATTCGGCAATGTTTTGTGCCAATGTCCATGTTCAATTACATAAGAAATTTGAGAGTAAGTTTTCATCTTCAAAACGTTAAACTACCCGAATTTAGAAATAGTTTTCATCGAATAAAATATTTATATCAGTGTCGTGGAGGGGGGGGGGGTCCGATGTCGGTGTAAATTGCTATATTTAAAAAAAAAATCAAACTATAGAATTTCGTCTGTAACTTAGCTTGCCCTTTGCTCAAATACAAGAACAGAAGTTTTCTTGAAGTATGAAGCAAAAAAAAGATATACAGTTTTGTTTCAATATTGTATCAGTTGAACATTTTGTATTAAAAATCGTCCGCTTCTAATCATTCATTTTTTTTAAACATTCTCTCTCTCTCTCTTTCTCTCTCTCTCTCTCATTCTCTCTCTCTCTCTCTCGTACACATGATTTAATTCTTACGTTTTAGTAGTATTAGTAATATTGCCTACGAATTTAAGTACATTTCTGCTATAAAATCATCTTTCTATTCTCCTTCATCAATGGTTGTATTTTTCTAATTTGAGTTCAACGCTAAACTTGTGTTTAAATGACAATGAACTCTCTCTATCTCTGTGTGAGCGTATAAAGACATTCTTTTTCTTCTTCTTTTTCCTTTTTTTTTTTGGGGGGGGGGTGTTGATAAAAAAGCACCCTAACAACCCCTGAGATAAAAGACAAGGTTTACACAATACACACGCCAGGATAACTGCAAGTAAAACTAACCACTTGTGTTTATGTTCTACATAGAGATAAATCCGTTACAATGGTTACATACATGAAGTTATTGCTTAAATCGGATTTTGCGACTATAGATGTCAAACCGATTTATTTAAATTTGTTTAAACAGGTTCTTCATCGTTCTTGACATGCTACTCAGTCAGTAGGATTGGGCGGAATTGCTTAGGGAGGGAATACTGTATAGCCATTCTTTAATTTCAGCATGCTTTTTACTTAAAGTATATCCACCCTCCTGTGACGTCATACATTTTACATAAACCATGAATCCATTACAATTCTTGCAAATAGATTTGTAATTTCTAAGTTATTATAGGTGCACATAAAAAAACTCAAATCATTGTTTACTTGGAGATATTTAATAAGCGTTTTTCAACCTTATATTCGACATAATTCAATAATGACAAAGGGAAATAACTCTTTTCTATTTTTCTCTAAGTGATATATCTAAATGCTATAATTTTTCTAATGTAAACAATTTTTTCTCTTTTTTTTTTTTAATTAATTTTAGTTTTCTGGCATAGTAAGCAATTAAATTTAAATAGATAAACAAGTATCCATCCACTTTTATTTAATTTTTAAACAAGAAAAAGTGTGATTTTCAGATGATAATTTCAGCCTTTGGTTTTTATTACCGTACAACTTAAATAGTATGGATACATATATATTTTATTTATTTTTTGATGGAATTCAAGTCCAATAAGTTAAAAAAAGTTAAGTTTTTTAATATTGAACCCATAATTTTATAGCTACTGAGTTACCTTAAGTGTTGAATTTTGTTAGTCAGCAAAGTATGCCTTGAGACACAAAAATTAAAAACTGAATAAATAACTTAAACGTCCTTAAAGTGCCTTATTTCAATAGGTTACCCTGTTTTTGTTCTGTATTATAACTTTTCAATATTTTTTGCACCAGGTTATTGCATATGTTGTTATGGAAAGAATCTATACATTTGAGTGGTTGTCAACAAAGGTTTCCGGAATTGCTCATATCTTTGGTTTTTTATGGCGTCGAGCGAAGCTCGAAAGCCATCTAGGGATCGTACGTCCACCGGAAGTGTAAGGAGCTGAACAACGCATGCTATCAATAAATCCGCGAAAATGAGTGCAACGTTTTCTTCTGTATTTGAGGAATAAAAGAAGACTTGCTTCCATTTAGAACAGAACAGAACTGTACGTCATTATAACAAGTTGGCAGATAAAAAAAAAATAGTTCATGTCTTAGACAATGTTCATATTTTATTGTAAACAATATGTCTTGGTTTCAGCGGATGAATATACTTCACACACTTGCGATAGTTAGGCCTACATACTCAATTTGTTTATAAAATATACCTGCCTGAAAACAGATTATTTTGAATCCATATCGAATGTTGACTATGTACAAATTAATGCTTGATCTTTTAGAAACAAAAAACTTCCTGCACAGAACTATATCTACAAGCAAAAAGTAACTTTAAACCAACTAGCCTTCTTTCACTTTTAACTGTTAACGATATGAATGGGTGCCTTCTTATATCTACCCCTGATCTTTTCGGTCCGGTCATTTGGACCTATGTTATTTTTAAATCAATTGATAATAAGAGACAGAGTTTTTATCAGCAATGTACAATATATAGAACTAAATACAATTATACTTTTAATACTTATTATTTCTATTTGAATAAAGAAAAAAATATCTACAATGTTTTAACTCCAAGGATATTTCTGTTAAAGTTTTTAAGTAACATTCAAAACGTTTTAGGAATAGGGTAAGTCAATTTGTAATGAATTGAAATTTGATTATTTTGTGATAAAAACATAATTCTTATTTATCTGAAAGCAGTCGACAGATGTATTTTGTCTAATATATTTGTTTTTAAAAAGGAGGTATAATTGATACCAAATTTTAAATGAATGGTCAATATTAAACCAAATTAAATTGTTTTTGATACTAAAAGAAATCGCAGTTCATTTTGATATTTTTATTATTTTAGTTGACTGCATATAATCTGTATTAAATTTTATTTGTGTTAAATTGACCGCCGGACTCAATTTAATAAAAAAAAATTAATCTCCAGCAAAACAATAAGAAAAGTTGGTCTCATTTTATTGTACATACATTTCTTAATAAGAGTTACATAATCATAATTTGTTTAAGGATTTTTTAATCAAGTGTATATGTGATCAATGATGGAATACCATAAATTATTTTGACTTTAAAAAAAAAAAAAAAAAGGTTTGTACTCTTCAAATCAACTTCAACTCAACGCCATTGTAGCCCTTCAGGCCTTTGATTATAACACTTACAGTGCTCCACGTAATAAAATTTTTAGGTTGTTTTCCTCAAAAAGAAACACGTATTTTCAGTCGTTTAATGGGGGCAGCTTAGTAAGGAAAAAAATTCCGGAATTGAACGATAAACACACACAGTACGTAACATGTAACGCTTAATTAAATAGTCCATAGTGTATCTATTACAGCTTGAAAAAAAAATGAAACATCTTCAAAGAGATAATTTAATGTGCAACGTAGTTATAATGATGTGCGAATAAAAACTAGCAACAATTATTGATAAAATGGTGTACTACTTTCGGACAATGAATTCAAATAAGAAAATGGGAAAATCACTTTTGGACAAGGAATTAAAAAAAGGGGGAAAATCAAAGAATAAAAACCCACATTTTTCTGTATTTTATTGAATTTATATTTTCGTTGACGGAAATCTCCAGCATATGTATTAAGAAATATCTATACTTATAAATTAAGACATTTTAAAAATAAACTGCAAAATCCCTGTTCCAGAGTAACTGCTCAGACCTTTAGCATACCAACACGTGTGAGATGATGTCCATAAGACATAATTGAATTTTAACTGATCAGTACTTATTGTTAAATTAATCCAAAACCTACCTTCATTTTCGATAAACATGCCCGAAATGTTCAAAATGGCAAAAGGGAGAGTAAGGTGGTTAACACGCTTTGGCTGATCCATGTCAGGGGTAGATTTCACCTTAGAAATATTGACTTGCAATGAAAAATTATATTGAATGATTACGTATATAACGAATATATTAACTGGTAACTTATTTAGAGTTACAGTACATAGAAGTTAAATTTTTACAAATGTTGAACAAATACAATGAGCTGATTTGTTTTTTTTTCATTGCGCGAAATCAGTTATTATGGATAGAACGCTTGCGAAGCACGGCCTTTGTTAAGAGAATCGGATAGAACTTTCCAGAACGGGGTAACCAAGAAAGCGGGTTGACAAATTAACGTTATGGCAAAAAGTGTAAGACGAGTTATCATGCATCACGGGCAGATATCTTGGGTCGGACATCTCTGCTTTATATATAAAAAGTAATAAATAAAGTGGGATAATTAAAAGCAATATTAGTATTGAAAGAACATTATTTTTTTCAGAACGGGGTGCCCCTAGGAAAACTGGTTGACTAATCAACGTCCTAGCAGAGAGATTAAAAACAATTAAGAAAAAAATCGGACACAGTATTTACAACAATCAGCAAAAAACATGGTTCAACATACTAACACTGTATCATATTAATATGAAAAGTGTAAATTTCCACACTTTCGCATGATATAATTTAGTATCTTTTTAAAAGAGGGGAGAATACCTTAAACAAATAAATAAGTGAGCTAATTTATAATATTATCAATAAGAAATATAAGGAAGATAATAAATTAGTTCTATTTAATGGCTATGAGGACGATAAAGAGTATCTTGTATCCACGAGACAACAACAGTTTTACGAGGCAAAGCCGAGGAAAATATTTGATGTCGGAAAGGGGGGGGGGGCTTTCTATTGTCCGAAAGGTCAGAAAATAAGTACTTTATTATATCCTGCCTGGTTCTTGATGGTAAACAAATCAGAGTCATCGCACTTGGAATTTAACTTAGCGACTTTTATTACACCAGATGTGTTCTGAGAGTAAGAACGAGGTCAATTGAATGCTGCGAATGACTAGTTTCGATGACTATTCATCATGAGCAGATAGCACATAAACTATTTCACGTTTCTATAGAAATGCATTGTAATTTTCCGTAGAAAATATTCACATTTCAATTAATACATAGATAAAGTACTTTTGACATAATACGCCTGTCAATATTTTTTTTTTTTGGTGTAAAATTACCACGAATAAACATGCTACTATGTATACTCGTGAAATAGATTCTTCCTCGGATAATTGTTGCCTCAATAAACTTTTTATTGTCTTAATAGTAATTTGAGAGGTATATAAAATACTCTCTTGAGATATAAAAACATATAAAGCTAAGCAATTAACATTAAAACGACTTATTAATTATTACGACATGATTTCCGTTATTTCTATTGTTTTTAAGAAGTATCAGAAAACACTAAATAATCGGCTTTGATTTGAATCAAAGATAATTGAATCAGTTATTTTGAACATACTTTTATTTAAGGCAGATTAAACAGCCTTAAAAACATTTTAATCCGGTTTACTGAACGGATAAGTTAAGCTTCTTTATTTAAGCTGATCCTGTACCAGCACGTGCGAGTTTATATTGTTGGAATAGTGGAATTTCCTATATAAAAACAGGTTTGAAAACGAATTTTAAAACGAATAATTTATCATTTAACTTTTTAAAAAATCATCATGCTAGGTTTTAAGCATAAAAATTGCTTAACAATGTATCATTAATGCTGTTTGTTTTAACCAAAACTTCCCAATCAAATTAATTTACAAAAAATATACAATTGTCCAAAGCATATTAACAGGAAAACTAAAGCAACATTTTACTATAAAAAATAATTAATTGGTTTCGTTTCCCTGAATCTAATTTCAGAATGATTACTACGTCAAACACAGGTCTTAGTATGACATTTCTATTAGAAAAATTAAATATCTGAATCCAAGGGTAAAGAGCATAAAAGTACATTGTGATGTGGACATGCTTTCATAATCACTAGATAAAACGGAACACTTAAAATCAACTGGCAGAGAAGCAAACAGTATTTATTTCATCACTCCTGTCCTTTCATTTTTTCCAGGAAACTAAATCATGACCTAAGGAGTGTGAGGATGATTAGAGGGTGTTATCGCTGTATAACTTGCCTATAAGACATGCTGTGCTCAGGAATGCGGGTTGCTTAACAGTACCAAAGGGATTTAGTTAATGGCTGGGCCCAATCTGTGGCCACAGACACATAAAAGGGCTATTAATCGCCCAACTCTAATGCGAATATCAACTTTTTAAATGCCTCACTGTAGAAATAAAAAAGTGGCACAAACACTAAACGTAAGGTGAACACAATGGCTGCAAACACTTATTCAAGATTTCATGACAATAGCTAACTAAGCGTCCCTCCCGCCCCCTCTCCCCCAGCTAAGTCCAAGTCATTGGTGTTAGTATAAAGTTTCTACTCCTAATATATTGTGACGTATTCCTAGACTCGCCGGTGCCTTGTTTATATACACGTCCTGTATATGAAATCGGTGGTTGCAAACAGTAAAGGCATCTGGTACAGATTCCGTAGTGATTTCATATGCACAAAGAATAACTCTACAGACAAGTCAGGAATATCATATTTGTCTCCTAAAAAAAAATAAAAAACACATTGCTGTTTTAAAGATATCAGACAAACACCGACAATTAAGAGAACATGTTAACCTACCCACCATCAAAATGATAGGAGACCGGTATATCATCGCACACATTTGGTCGTCTTGCAGATACGCAAAAAGTGTGTTTTTGGTAGGAAAATTTCACATCATAAGTTTTTAACGAGGAATGGATAAGATTAACCGCTTTCATACAACGTTTCTTACTTTCTAATATGGTTAAAATTACGTGTCAAGATTGTACGGAAGCCTAAACTAGACTGATTACAAAACCCTGGTAGTGTGTGAAAAAGTTACACAACTGAAAAACTGCACGATCACACACTTTAAAAAAATGCAAACCAATTCCCCATATATATATATATATATATATATATATATATATATATATATATATATATATATATATATATATATATGCACAATCCTGCACGTTACACGCACGGTCACCCACGGTACACGAACTATTTAAAACGATTGCCTTCTCAACAACAATGTACCCCCGGTCTGTTATCTTTACAGGTATAACGTGCAATTCAAATTGATGTAAGATTTCAGTGATCTGGGATGACTTGTTCTTAATTAACAATTTATGTATACATGAATACATTTAATTGTATTAAATAGCAGGTACATTGCCTGTCCAGAATGTCAATATCAATAATTATACATGAAAAAGTAAAGTAAACTAAATAGAATGTCAATAGTAAATAACAGTCGCACGACAATAAAGCTGGTGTGTCATTTTGTCTCATATTACATTTTATAGTCAAGAAATGATTTAAGATGTCAGGAATGTTTAGCAATTTGAAATAATACGTTAGTGCGAAAATATACTTAATGGAAAAAAAAAATTAATATCAATAAGTTATAATTAAGTTAGATGGTTTGCAGCAATGCAACACAAGTATTTTAATCTAATTTGTGTTACAATGTTTATCTTTTTTGGGAGTTGATTTTAATCAACTCTCCTATGCACTTACTCGGTAAAAGCGAACGTGAAACAGTGTTTGGACCTAAGCACAAATCAAGTATACCGCTGACAACACCTAGTTCTTAAAAATAATCGATAGTTCGATGCTTTGTACTCTGAAGCATTGTTTTTCAAGAAAACCTATTTATAATACTATGAAAATAGTAAGATTTTAAAATGTACAAACAGTTAAGATATTTTTAAAGTCTTATGTATTCTTACGCTAGAGTTCAATGTAGTCTCGTTTAACCAGACACTTGGCTGTCTCCGTTAATATCCGACAAAACAAAGTCTCTTTTGCTTGTCGGAGATAAACGGAGACACAGCCGAGCGTTTGGTTGAACCAGACAAGAGTTAAATCTAGCCTTGATCCAAACAATTTCTCAGAAATATTTCGATTACTGATCCTAATTGACATGCAAAATTACATATCGTTGATTTTCAATAAATGATAATCAATAAAATCAACTCCCGTCAGAACTTTAGTACTTTGTTTTTAATTTAACGTAGCTCGCGGGTTTTCTGACGTCACAGTAGGAATCGACCTAAAGAGTTGACCGTCATAGTAAACTCATTGCCTAACTTTTTTTTAAAATATGACAAACAAGATATTTAGAAGCATAACAGGACAAATTTCAAAAAGCTTAAATGCAGTGTATTACTGTTTATACAAACATTTATTATTATCAAGTGCTGAAAATTTAAAGATGTCACATACATTGTCACATTTTGTTCCATAAAGTATGAGTGTGCGTTGGAACTCTTCAATTTAAAATCATGTTTTTAAATAGACAAGTAAATGAATTGAACCGTATGCATTAGACAAAAAACTTCCGTAATTGTCACTACCCATCAAATTTTTAACATTGTTTTGGCTTGAGCTAATTATTTTATGCGATTACAAACTTTTATGTCAGTAGTTGTCTGGCATTTTTTTTGGCATTGATTGACTCAGACTTTCATCAAAACAAAAATAGCAATTTCCTTTATCTTTACAGCCTTACATTAATTGCATTTGTGTATTTGATAACATTCACAATAATGTATAATTATTATTTTCATCTTCTTAAATGTGTTAATCAGCTAGTCTTGTCAAGAAATGCATTTAAAGTTTTGGGTTCTCAGACGTGAGGACATAATGACGTCGGGATAACGTTGTAATGAATGTATAAGGTTTTGAGAAATCTTTTAAATCTGTAAAGCCTGCATATATATATTTTGTACGTTCAACACCATTTGATTTCATTTCTCACAGAATGTGATCCTTGTTGCTGAATTCAACTACACAAGGAAATACGACTTAAGGAAACATTGGCAAATTACCGTGTCCCAATACAGTCAACGGGTCAAAGCATCATGTTTGATCTTATTCGACGTAATGACACCCATCATAGGGGCGTTGAGGTAGCATATGGAATCTAGGTTACATGTAATTTCCCGAAGTAACAAATAGTGTTTATTATATACAAATGAATCTATTTATGAGCCATTTTCTGTTTATGTAAGCATATAAACATTTGCATAGATCATTCGGCACGCCGAATTTTATTTTTTATTTTATTATGAGACATATTAAACAGTTTGATTTTAAAAAATAAATATTGAATGTAGACCTTTTTATTTTATTTGAAAGTGAAATCATTTAAATTTGTTTCCATTTAAGATAGAGATTCCAGTTGTACACTTTTACAGGAACAATCATATGTTTTGTCGTAGTTGATATTTTTCTAAATGTACAAAAAAAATTCATTACAAGATGAACGTTAAAATTTGGTTATGCGATCCTGTCATCATTGAAAAAATCCTTGATTATGCGATGAGATGTATGGCACATGCATTACGACTAATTACATGTATGAATATTAGTAGTTTTAATGTTCAGTGTTTTTTAGAAACATATTTTTTTTTCTTAATTACTAAAGATTACGCAACAATCTAAAAACATTATCATTAAGACAGTCATCTTATATATCAATGTACAAGAAATTTGAAATAATCGTGTATCTATTTCTGCGTCTTTGTCTGTCTTAAAACACTACTTTTCAATGTTGTATGTATGTGTTCCTATCAATAGTATAGTTCTCATGCCTTGTTTTTATAAAACCATGGAATATAATAAATTCACTCAACAGAGCTTTATCTAGTATTGACAAACATCAAACAGGTGCTTAATGTTATACAATTCTCCATTTAACACAAAGCTGTTAAATTGGCTTTATCCGTTTCTCTAACATTTAATCTGATAAAGCAGATCGTGAAAAGGAAGTACATTAACTTAGAAAGGCTAAAGCAAAAACAGGTGTGTTTTGTTATACATTTTATTTGATAATTACATCACTTTGTTCATTTACATCCTTGTCTCTGATTTTGATATGATAAAGCAGACCGTGAGAAGGAAATGAATTAAAGTTAAAAACAATGGAAACTCGATTAAAACTGTTCTCTTATACTCTGTTCCCTGCACCAAGGAAAACAATTCTGGTATATTGACTGTTCAAGCAATAAATAATTGTTTTATTACCTATTTCCTTTTTTTAGTTTTTTGGGTTTACAATTTGAATTGAGATGTTGTAAGATTTCTCAGCAACTATTAATCTCAGATGCTTGAAATTTTAACTCACTATCTGTTTTAGGAATGCCATACGCTGGGATCTAATTTTGTACCAATCGGATGTCAGGTTCCTGTTAAATGTCGACTTTGCTTATTTTGCATATTCACAGTAGAGCGGGGGTATTACTAGTGAGCATTGGATCACAGATATCTTGTTGTATACAATATAATGCATGCAAGAGGATTAGATACAAATTCTTACAAACCAATAGTCCTTTCCATTATACTTATAGATACAGTATAGTTACCTGTATATATTAGCGGACTGTTACAATAATCATGCTATACTGAGTATTGTACTGTATATGTCACTTCAAATAAATGAATCCATGTACGTGTATGTTTGAACAAAAGCAGAAAAGAAAATAAATAACAGACTGTTAAATTTGAAAAGATGTGTGTTATAATATCTAATTGATCTACATGTATTTTCATATATAAATATCAGTGGATTGATATTTTAAAAGTCTGGAGTTGGTAGGGAATGATATGCTAGTCTGTCATGCACAAACCATGAATATTGTTCACAAGAATCAAGAAAAGTATCTCTAATCCTCCACACACAACAGCTTGGAATCGCTCGACGATTCCCAGCACCAAGTCGGCAATGCTACCAGAGAATGTATTGCCTGTAGGCAGTATGACGGTTATCCCTGTTCCAGTCGTTGTCATTTGGAACTGCCAGGACATTCTGTCGATATGTTCCGGCAACATGAAGGATCAACTCATCTAAACTACAAGGTCAAAATCTTAAAAAGCATAATTGAAACTGATCAGCTTAAGAATTGGTAAATATCAAGGATTATTAAATGTTGAGACTAAAATTTGACTGAATAATTAAGTATCTTGTGCACAATACATTACACATGTAATATTGAGAAGCAACTTACTCGGATCCTGGAGAAGCAGTTTTCTGGCAATTGTCCACAGCATAACTGTTTTGCTTCGGTTGGCATTTCTCTGCAATTCCTGCAGGAACACCAGGTTGGGCCTCCCTGGTCGGGCGATGTGTGATATCCTTGATGTACCCTAGTCCTGATTCCTGCCTCAAGAATATTAATTACTTAAGCTGGATACTTTTTGGTGACATCAAAGAGCAGCTCTCGCACACTTTCTTCAGGAAGGTTATTAATGCGCTCCTGCAAATGAACCCACAATCATCTCTTTGTATGATTCCGAGAATTTGTTGATTTACTTACACTGGTGTCGTTATTATAAATACCTTGCTTTCAATTCTTTGGATCTTTCTATTCTGGCAGTTGCTATTTCAGCTCTGTTGGGGGTCTGATCTCGTCCACCACGTCCAGGACTTCGACGCGTTATCAACCCTCTACCTCTGGTCATGCAACTTGCTCTCCTTACTCTTCTTTGACCACCGACGCCTTGCCCCCGTACCACTCTATCTACATCTATCTACATCACATCTAATATGTTCCTTTTCAGAAATCTGCAACATCCATGTCATTGTTATATCTGATATAGGCATAATAATGAGTCAACTGGATTAAAATATTAGATAGCATTTTTATGGGATATCAATACTATAATGTTAGTTTACCCCCCCCCCCCTAAAAAAATAGGCCTTAGGGGCTAGTGTCCTGTCATCTCTACAAAAATATGTTGTTTTAATATGCTTCCATTCCATTTATCAATTCACTTGTTCATACAAACTGAGTTATACAATATATATATTCAAATATTTCGCCATAAACAATGAGTCAGGTAATGCATTAATAATGTATGACAAATCACAGGCAACTGAATTTATATCAACCAAACGCTCAACAGTAAGCCAAATATTAAACAATCTACATCCTCTCTATATCTTAATACACTTGTATATATATATATATAGAGAGAGAGAGAGAGAGAGAGAGAGAAAGAGAGAGAGAGAGAGAGAGAGAGAGAGGGAGAGAGAGAGAGAGAGAGAGTATGTATATTTTTTTTATATTTGGATTATTGAGCGACTGATTGATAAAACTTCAGGTACCTGTGGTCAAATTACCGTATCGTGTGTTATTAAAGTTTCCCCGTTTTGGGCCCTTTTGAAGGCTGAGAAACACAAGACCTGTTTTCTAAGCAATTGAATTTTATTTACCGCTTCATTGAATGTTTATTGTATCACATATATTGTCTAATTACATTACATATGTTTTTATACAATGTTTAATTCAAAAATCTTTAAAAAACCCTCACATTTTCTGCATCGGTGTCCATGCTTGCAGACATTCAGTAATCGTCGTTATCAGCAGCGCACGCACTACGGAGCATCTTCGGAACTAACGACGGTAGTTAATAACGTAAACCAGCTTTGGCTTTTATTTTTGTTGGAGGTTTTACTCACACGTAAAACTATAATATATCGGAATAAGTTATGTGTTGTAACCTTAAAATTGTTAATTTGTGTTATTGTTATACGGAAGGACAAACGAATGTAATGCTTTTTGGCACCAACAATTGTATTGATTTGAGCTTTATTATTCCTTTAATAGCATGAGCAATATGATACATTCGGGAGGGAATAATAGAAATGTTATGTAATAAAATTTAAAGTGAAAATCACAGTTTACTTCTTGAATGGATTAAGATGATAAAAGTCATGAAAATATGCACTACCAAAACAAAAACAAAATTAAAAAAAATGTGTATATAATTCCTTCAAAACCAGAAACACTTGGATTTTTTTGTTCACCAATGACACAAAGCTAACGAAATCGTCAAAATACTTTATCATATACATATGTTAAAATTTTGTTAACTAAAAATTAACATTCTTTAAAAAATGTCTTTATTTTGGCCGACATTTTTTAATTTTCAAACAATTGTGAATATTTCAATTTAGGCTAAGATTCGGGAAAACACATTCAATAGAAGTTAAGATACAATGAGTCGGGATTGCAGTTAACTCAAAAGTATTAAAAGTTGGCAAATGAACTGTTAAGAATAAAAAAAGAAGTTTATTACACTGTTAAGCAAGGTACCAAGAAAACATGTATATTAAAAAAGTTAGTATTTATATACCAGCTTTTAACTGTGTGTATTATGTTCCTAGAATTGTTAACAATTGTTTATTTATAAACAATATTAATATAATTTATTTATGCATGGAGGCGCAGATGAAATTGATTGAAATGATTGATTGGGATTGATATTATGCCAAAATATGTCGTTTGCCAATACTAGTAGAGCCATTGGTAGTCATTACATGCAACATCTAAAACATCGAGTAAACAGAAAGAAATATGCATCTTAAACAAAGACATATATGTCAAAAGATATATATTAATCGTAAATACTCGAAAATAGTATTTACGGTCAATACACAGGGACCCCTTGTATCCAGCAGAACATCCTTCAGAGCAGGATCCGTCGACATTGTGGCATTGCGATTGATTGTAGCAATTACCACAACTCTTTGAACAGTTTATCCCATACTCTCCAGTATCGCATTCTGTATAAAATGAATATATTATTTAATTTAAAGTCAAATGAATATTATTTCGAAAAAGAAAACTAAAAGAAATTATGATTTTGGAAATTGAAACAGGACTGAACTGCTGCTTTTTTTTTCTTTAAAATATATTTACCCTATAGTATTAAACATATTAAGCATTCAAAGTTTTTTTGTGTGTCTTATTAAATGTGTCTGGAAGATTTATAGATTACATGGTTATACGTATGATTTTTTAAAGTCGATGGGTTGGTTTTCGTTATAAAAATAAATGATATACTGTTAGAAGTAAAACATATAACAGAAAAAGACACCAATGATCATAAACATTTACATAGTTCAGGTTTAATTAGTACGACTGTCCAGTACAATTATACTACTGAAACAACCTTAAGTTAACATTAAATTCTGAACAGCAAATTACCTGCCAAGGGGTATACAGAAAACAAAACCGTTTAAATACAAATAACTTACCTAGCTTACAATTTTGACCTTTGTACCCAGGGTGACAAACTTGACAGGTGCCCGTCTCTTTGTGACATCATCCGGGCAAGGGAGAGAGGTATTTGTAGAACCATAGCATCCGGAAGCAGGACAGCCTTTGAAAAAAACCAAAACAATGCTGATGTAATTAGTGATTACTTGTTAAAAATTACATTTAACAATTTTGAATATACATGTATTTATTATGTAAAAAGTGCATACGGCAATTCTTATTTATTAGGAAATTTAACATTGAAATTCAAAAATATTTCCCAACTATTCCATTTCTAGCTTAGATTATTCGTTGAAAGAAATTTTCAAAGATGTGAACTACATTTACAGCTGAAGTCCACAAAAAATAAAATTTCAAGTATATTAAATAATTAAATAATAAATAAATACTATTTAAAAAAATAACCTCAAACTTAATAGAAAAAAGAATCATCATTTATATGTTTTTATTTAATGTCTATGCATTGTTTACATTTTCAATTAAACAGCGTTGATAAATTTGCAATACGGAAGGTCAGATCAGTCGTAGTTGCCCAAAGAAAAACTCGTATTACGCGAGAAAAGAGTCACTTAGGACTCTAAGGACAGAGCAGTTCAAAGAGAATACTAATTTAAACTATATTTTTTGTCTTCAACAAAAAGTAAGGGCTTTTCGACATCCCCTTTCCCCTTTTTGATTGAAAATGTGAGGTTCATTCATATTTTTTTTTATTTACAAATTCTTCATCGCCTTGGTATAATGGTTGCCTAAATTTAAAATTATAAGTAATGCAATGTCACAAAAATATAACTTCCGAACTTTAAAAGTAAATATATTTCTAAAAAAAATGATTTTTAAAAAATCATGAAAAAGTAAGTATATATTTCTCGAATAGAAAACTTGGTATGCCTAGAGTATTTATGTTCTACGTTCATTGAGCAATGCGAGATAACTCTGAAACATTTTTTTCAACTTTAAAAAGGTGGAAAATTCACGCCCTTAAAACTCCTACAAGAAGTCAAAAAGTGGCCCTACGGACCATAAATTTTAAAATGTACTCTTTACTCAATACCAAAAACCGAAAAGATGAAAAACAAAAAAGATACAGCTAAAGGGCTGTTTTCAACTTTGACCCTTCTATATCCCTTGTCTTTCAAAATTGTAATTTAAAAACATTTTCCGTTCTGCTAATTAGGTCCCTCATTACAAATATTAAATATGAACATATTTACTTGAAAACTTCTTGAAAAAAATGTGCCAAGCGTGAATTCAGTTTGATATTAAAACAGTCATAGACGATTTTTTATCAACTCATAAAACCGGAATTTCGAAATGGTAAGATAACTCCATTAAATGTTATAATAATCTTCCATGAACTCTTTCCAAATGCTTTTACAATATCTTATTGAAAACTTTGATATACAGCTTCATTATTTTTTCGTTTCTAAACATGTAGAATAACTCATATCTTTCATTTGATTCCATGAGCAAAATAAAATGATATAACAAATACATACCCCCCCCCCCCCCCCTCACAGCTATAACCCTTGCCTTCCATGCAGGTGTCATAAAATGTTATTAAATATTTCAGCTTAATGTTTTTCCTGAAGATTCAGTTAGTATTTGTTTTGTGCCAATATACGTTTCTTTTAAACATTTTATATACATTAGCACTAAATCACAATTTTGGCCACACCTTGCATTAATAGTCCCTACCCTATTCATTATTTGAGTGTTTGGGCCCCTCTCTAGATTCAAATTCCAAAATTAGGAAACATGGAATTTAAAATTTTGACAGATGATTCGTTTTTCTTTATATGTTGTCAGAAGAAAATTTTTAAACATTATATGCATTAACACTATATGGCCAAATCCCCCCTCCACGTCCTGAACCCCTGATTCAGGGGCCATGAATTTCACAATTTAGGTAGAGGAACTGGTGGACAATATAACCATGCTTTAGTCCCCCCCCCCCCTACCCCCATGTATGGGAGTAAAGAAGATTTCATAAAATTTAATATAATTTTACTATATGGCTAAATTGACCCCGCCCTAGGGCCTAAACCCCTGTCCTAGGGGTCATGAATCTCGCAGTTTAGGTGGAGGCGTCCGTGACATCATAACCATGCATTCAGTTTCAAATGTATATGGGAATAAAGACTTTTTCACTATATGGCGAAAGTGGCCTCACCCTAGAGTCTTGACACCTGACCCAGGGGCCATGAATTTCACAAATTTGGCAAAATGTTTCATAGGCATCATAACCATGCATTCAGTTTTTTCCTCACTCGAGTAGAAGTATAGTAGAAGAATTTAAAAAAAATTGGGCTTTTTTACATATTTTGTCCCGCCTGTGGCCCTTGGGGGTAGTAGAACCATGGATTCCATTTATATCAATATAGAGATGCTTCACACAAAAAATAGTTGCAATTGACCTTGTAGTTTTTAGTAAGAAGTTAAAAATGTAAAATTGTTAAGGCACGACGCACATCGCACGACGACGGACGAAAACCAATTGCAGCAGGTCACCTGAGTGACCTAGGTGACCTAAAAAAACGATTAAAGCATTAAATGCTTTACAGTAACAAATATACACTTTTCAACTGAAATATTTCAGTCAACGATCCGCCTAAAGCTACGTAATATTAAATTATGCCGTCACGCAAGAACACAGTTTAATAACAAAAATTTGTGACGACAAAAAAACTTATTTAATTGTGTATTTTCTGTTATCTGGTATTTACTGGACCAGAGGTCACATGTGAGTTTTGACTGGTTCTTGGAGTTGCTATGTGATAAACGTACATGTATATGGACGTTAGTCGTCTAAGCTTAATGTGCCCGTCTGTCGGATACATGTATATCATTTTTTTCTTGATTGTGTTATCATCATATTTTCATTTAATTATCTTTTTTATTTCACAATCTGAGTTATTCTTGATCTCAAGTCGTACACTTAAAAGAACTAATGTATTGACACCTAGTAAAATGTTTCTAATTGTTATTGAATCACAGAGCATTGGTTAATCCAAATATAAATATAAGTGACACATAATTTAAAAACTGTAAAAGACTTGCACAAATGAGGAACATATTTGAGAATACTCACCATATACTTTAATCTCACATAAATTGTTTTCAGTAGTTGGGCGGTAATTGTCAGGGTAGGCTTTTTCCGTTAGTCTCTCGTTGTAGTAAATCACATATTGTCCATGAACAGGACAGACGACGGTGAATACAGAAGGTATGGTATCTAGTGTAAAGTTGTTGTCTTTAAAACATTGTATTCCTCGTAGTCTCTCTGTTGAATTTGAGACAAATACAGAAAATCCCAGAAAAGAACCTGTGTAGTAATTTGTAGCTCCTATAATGTAAAACAGTGTTTTGATCATTTATTTTAAACAATTTTATATAAAGTGTACACAACAGAATTTCTGTTCATTTTCTTTACAAAGGATGTACATATTGAAATGAAATTTTATATGCAGGTTTATCATGATCATGTATAGGTCAAGTTTGATTTTGGGTACAAATGAGTAATTTTCAACAGAGTTGTGCCCCTGGACGTACAAAAACCAGTTTCCGTTCTTTTTCTTTGCATAGGATGCACGTATTGTAATGAAATTTAGTGTAAAAGTAAAATATAATAATATCTAGGACAAGTTCGAATAAGGGTACAATATAGCATTTTTTTACAGAGTTTATACCCCTTGGACCTAGAAAAATTCCAATTATTTGCAGTTTCCGTTCATTTTTATTGGATAGGATGTATATATTGAAATGAAATTTGGAATGCAGCTTTATCCTAATAATATCTAGATCAAGTTTAATTTCGGGTACGATCAAGCATTTTTGGACAGAGTTAATTGCCTTGAACTTTGACAAATTTCAATAATTTGTAGTTTCCGTTCATTTTCTTCGCAGATGTTACCAAGGGAGTGGGACATAACTGTTTTGCAAACATCTCTTGTTTGATTTTTTTAACGATTGTAAACACATTATATGTATCTGCAGTGACAATTCGCAGAAAATAAATAAGATACGGTGCAAGTTAAATTATCAATTGATTAATTTTTTTTAGCAAGAAATTAGAATATTCTTAAACTGTGTATTTGTTTAATCTATTAAACTAGCTCACTACATGAAGACATTTGAACGTTTTGTTAAATTGATTTTATAAATCAATTTAGTTGAATGTCAGAGCTCGGTGGTGGAAGTATCAAACCACGAACTGCAGACCATGAATTCGAAACCGCGTGTGGCTTCCATTTAAACATGTCTATTCTGAGTTGAATTTTTGAAAATCATAATTTTTTATATAAATATAGCATATTTTTTTGCATATTTGACGTATTTGCTTCTTACGCAACATACTAAATGTGTCTTACATAATTAAGTTATTTTCTGCAGATTTGAGACGCTATTTAGACGTTTAGTGAGACACCTTGAAATAGAATTCAGATATAAAGATTTATAATAGCAGTTTTAGTTGAAAAAATATACCCCAAGGTTTATTGCCTGTCATGTAGTAGATTGTTATGTTCTGGATGCTGTGGATGCTTGTCAAGTTGACCCACCAAGTGGCGGTTTCTTCGTTAGTTGAAACGACACATTGGCCACCTTTCCTACTCAGGTTTGACTTTTGCCCATCGACTGCATTACTGGCATCACCTGTACTGTCATTTGGATTAAAGGGATTCTGTTGATATGCTGGCTTGTTTAAGGCAACATTCACTGTAACGATAATTAGCTTTTAAATTAGAATGTAAATGTAAAGAAAAATATAATTTTACTATGATACAAGTATACGTCATAACCTTTTCACGAACGTATACATTAGAAGTAACGTGCTTGTTTTGAATCAGACGAACATTTTGCTCGGTATTTCCAAGTATCATAAGTTATATACTGACTTGTTAAACGCCTTAAAGCTGACCAACGCTGGTAAAAGGCACTGTCACACAGATATCTGGTATATAAACCATCGGGTTTCGTTAAGGCCCTGTCACACCAAGCTGCGTCCCCACGGTGTGTTCACGGCGTTGTAAAATTCGTGGAATCGCCAAAGGATCGCAAGGAAAATTAAGAAAAAATATACAGTTTTATTTGAAAATTTTACACAAGTGGAGTCGTTATGGCGTCCTGGCGGCAACCGAGGCGTATTTACGGAGCTCCAACGGCGCGTAACTGCGTTTCCACGGAGTCCTACTTGGCGATTAACTGCGCTCTTGCTGAGTCTCCGCCGCGCGCTCATGGCGTGCTAGGGAATTTTACCGCGCGTCCACGGCGTGCTCTGCGCGCTGACTGCGTGCACAAGACGTTTTTTTACTTCTTGGTAGGTTAATATTAATTTGTACAATTGTATGGGAAACAAACAAGAATTTACAACTAGTAAACAAATGATTCAAACATTGTTTTGATTTTTATGAAAAGGTACATTGTATTTGAAACATAGTTACTTCTAAACAAGTTGCGAAGGACTATGATTAAAGCTGACATGAATTCATAAATACGCATTATTTCCCTTTTGTCTCCGACTACCGCCATATTAGTTGTCGATTTCTATTGTTCTGCCCATCGCTACACACCCCCTATATAAGGCCGAGAGCCCTCGTCTTGCTTCACTGCATTCAGGAATTTCATACATCCGAACACGTAACCTTGGACGAAAAAAACGTGTAAAAACGCGTTTTGAACTAAAATAATATGACAACCACTTCACTGGCAAGATATATCCATACAACGACGAAACAAGACAGACTATAATCCAGGCGCAGATACTTCAAAAATTCCTCGATAATTGTATACCGTTTTCCTGTGTATGTTATAACATCGCACATGCGCAAACCACACACTGTGGCAGATCAAGCACTGTCAATTATCGCATGGATTTTATAAACGGAGAGTTTTGTAGGAACATATGGAAACGTTGTTACTCTCTTGGATTTACTATCATTTATCTACTGTGTTGGATGTAGTGTCACCGGGGTTTTTAAGAAGATGCAGACGTTATGCAATCTGTATGAACGACACACGTGTTCGATGTGCATGCGAAGTAAGGCAGCACTGTCTGTGCAAAAAAAAAAAAATATCGTGGACATCCTTTCAAAGAAAAAATATATTTGTATTTCATTGATTGTTGTTTTCTTTATTCATAATAACTACATTTTACAACAATGTGTAGTTCATGCATTTTGAAGTCCGTGCAACGTGAATGCCTCGATCGGAAGCAACCGACCGTAACTTTCTCAACCGGTATATATACCCCAGTGGCAGTAGAGGAGCGATCGAAACTAATATGGCGACCAAATGCTTTTATGAATTCATGTCAACTTTAACCTCTTAGTAGTCAGGTCTACAAAAAAGATCCGTTATAAGTTGTTAGAAAACATAGAAAAGATTTGAAAACATCAGAATCAAATGGCATGAATTCCATCTACGTCCATTGATAGGTCTTGGAATATTAGCAAATTCTACTTTTTACATAGTCATCTACATCAAGTTTGATAATTATTACATCGCTTGCTATTGTAGAACAGCCATTTTTCGAGTTTTCGTGGTCTTGATGACGACGCACAAGAAACGCCGTGGGGGCGCGGTATGAACGCAGAACAAACGTCACACGAGAGCGCGATGAACGCAGCAACAGCTCTTTGGATCGCTGTGTGAACGCAGCCAAATGAAAAACAACTTGTTCAAACGCTGTGGATGCGCAGTGAGAGCGCAGTAAGAGCGCGTAAGAGACGCAGTGAGATTCCAAAGGACTCCGTGAGGTCTCAGCGCAAGCGCAATTGACTTATCACTGCGTCTACACTGCGATTAGCTGCGTTCCTTGAGCGCGCCGACGGAGCTCTCGTGGCGCTGTTGGAGATCTTACGGCGCTGTCACGGCGATCTCACTACGCTTCTACGGCGTGTTTATCAGAACGCCGAGCCACGGCGCGTACTTTGTGCATGTTCAAAGTGCGCGCCGTCGCATGACGTTCTTCAATGTTAATGGCGATCCCACCGCGACAGACGAAGATGCCGTTGCGTTCTTACGGCGCTGTATGAGACTCTACTGCGTTTACCTTATTTACCTTACTGCGTATACATTATTTAAGGACGCAGCGGGATCGCCGTGAGGACGCAGATCCGGTGTGACAGGGGTTTTACACTCGATTGCACACCTGAAATTCGTGGCCGACGTGTAGTATTATTTTCGTTGTCTTTAGATTTTTATGCATTTTATCCTATCCATGTGCATATTATGTTTTCTTGATGTTAGTACTCTCCTGGTTTGAAAAATGGTGAGTAAAATTTTAAAGTTTCATCGCAACAGAGTAATACGGCGAGGAAAGATGTACGTTCACACAAGTGAGACCTCTACAGCAATATACTTTGAACTGTGAAGTGGTGTGTGGCTTATAAAGGGGTGAAAGGAGAGCGGTGCTGATAGAAAACTGTGGCGGACAGTGCCTATTTATGAGCTTTAAAGTTTATTTATACAATAAAATGCTTTCTTTGATGATTCATTCAGGATTAGAAGGTAGGGCATTGCAGAAGAAATACATAACCCGTTATGTATTTTTTTTCTGCAGTGATCGCTACCTTCATAACCCGCATGAATTATCAAAGAAAGCATTTTATTGTTTATGTTAACATCTTCCTTTAAACTTATTAATAAATTAATTAAGAAAAGTAAGTAAAATTCACCAAATTACTGTTAATGTTCATATGTTCTACGTTAGCTAAAAGAATCAGCCAAATCGTTTCATGTGAGACTTCGAGTCTAAAATCATCATGATTAATTCGTGCGGTCCCTGATTTTTTCTTAGGTCGCTGTATATATCGATAAACAGGGCGTGTCAAATTCAGTCCTGGCACTTTCTTATCAGCTTCAGCCGCTGCAGATTTCGACCAATCAATAAACCGGGCGGGTCTTGCTGTAACTATAGAGCTATGAATAAACTATGAGTTTCCGTAAGAAATAGGGGGAATAATACTTGGTAGATGTAAATATATTGAAATGAAATAAAAAATAAATATACAGGAAAGCTAAAAGAAAACATACTTCGAAAAAATAGTCTTAATGGAACACACATTTGATCTTCATCGAAATAGTAAAAGTTCTTTCTTTCACTTATACTTATCTATTTTCAGCAATATACATGTACGTACTTTTTAACCAATAAAAAAAACATAAAACAAATGAAAAAAAAAAAACAACAGGAAACTAAATAAAACATATTGTATAGATATATATTTTTTACAGGAAAACATTTCTCGCTTAATGAAGCGGGAAAACAATTACCGTACACACCAACGTATAAATAACATGAATTATGAAACTTTCCTTTTTCACGGTAGTTTCACAATTTGCCTAAATAACTTTGTTTGCCCTTTCTTAAAGTAATAGAGTAAATACATGTACACCAGATTCACAAATTTTACACTGTATGTATGTTACTACAATATTCCACCGTAATATAAATCGTAATCTGCCTTTTTCTATTTGTTTAACCGGGTTTTTCGAACGGAAAAATCTGGTTATTAAAATGATGAAAATGGCGGGCGGGCGGCTGCCAAAAGGGTACATGTATCCTCATTGTACGGATAACTCCACCAACAGTTTTCAAGATGAGATATTTTTTTTGGCAAATCAATTGTAGAAATATCAGAAATGTGCATATTACTTGGATTTTGATTTTTGATAATTCACGTTTAAAATACTAGCTTTTGAAGTTAGTCATTTTTGGCAAAATATTGCATATATGGTACCCTCATTGTACGGATAACTTCCCTACAGTTTTCAAATTAAGAAGTTATTCTTTTGAAGATCGGTTGTACCTGTATCAGTGGTGTGCATTCGGCAAGAATTTTGATTTCTGATTTTTTATTTATAAAATACCATCTTTTGAACTTAGTCATTTTTGGCAAATATTGCATATGGGGTACTCCATTTCACTGGATACGGTATGTAGTGTATATAAATTCAGGGATGACATGGATTATGGATACAGTTCACATAAAAGAAAACCCGGTTTCTCTTGTTTTTTTTTTCTTATCTTCGGGAAAATATCACGAACTTTACAATAGTTTTGCGATGCAATCAGGATAAGGCTAAGGCGTTTTTAGAACACTTACTGTAAAAGCATTTGATATGCCTGGATGAGATTTACTTTGTTTGCAGCTGCTTAAAATACCCCCGCGCCTATGGTTACCAAAATATTAAAGTTTATGGATGTCAATATCTAGAGAAACTGCAATATGATTAATTATACAAATCAATAAACAGTCCAATGTATGTTAAAAATGTATAAACATCACCAACCACAACCACACAAAGCAATTGTAACTGTTGCATTGTTCGAAGTGTTTTAAAATCAATTTTTAAGAAAGAATGTTATAGCACAAGAATAAACATTTTTACAACTTTTTTTACCGTTCTTAGAAGAGTAAAATTGTTATTATTATTTTTCATTTTAATTTTCTTTTTTTGTTGTTGAACGTTTAATTACGGTTGATAACGATGTTTCGCCTTATTTTTAAATAAAACTAACATCGTCGTTGAAAATACGGCTTATATCTTTTTAAAATGCTTTTTTGTTGATCAATAAGTTGTATCTCGTTGTTTGTACATGTAATTGTTCCAGCAAGGAGAAAAACAATCAAAAGCAAAGCATATTGAGTCTGTTTTCAATGTGTCATGCACGTATTTGTAGTGACTTAGACACGCTTTGAGCTTAATTTATTTTCCATTTTTTTTTTCCTTTTTAAAAACAAGATTGGTCGAAATGTATGTTTTAAAGGCTTTGTCAAAATTTAAAAGTGAAACGCGAGTTACAGAGGTTAGAATTTTTTGTTCAGTAAACAAGGTTCGAGTTCTGTTCTTGTTCACATATGTGTTGCATTGGTACAAGTTTCAATCATATGCTGCTTTTGATTGTTGATAAAATTATTCATGAACACAAGAACATTGAATCGGTTTATCTTGTTTACCTCAAGTTGTTTTGTCAAATAAAAAGTAAATACCTTACTTTACGTTATTTGTAAACTAATATAAGACTCGAGCTTTGTTTACATAACGAGTTTTCTCTCTGTATTTTTCTTGTAATTCGAATTCGGACATTTAGTTTTTTGTGAATCATTGAAAATACAAAACAATTTTCTTTTACTTAAAATAGTACATAAAAATGAAAAATATATAGTTCTTTTAAAACAACAGCGCTTCTAATGGTAAAACTTAAAATTTGGAGAAAATATGTTTTCAATACGAATTCCAATTATGCAGAGAAATACAATTCCCTATGACATTAATATCGATAATGGCATAATTTTGTTAAATCGTGCAACCATATAAGAGATACATTTCATATGGTTTTAAATGTCCTTATATAGAATAAATGTTTTTAATCTCATAATGCTGTTTTCAAAAAATCTAAACCTGTGACCATTATCATATTAAAAACAAACGAAATGATAGAAGACATTGCTGCATTATGTTTTGTTTTAAAACTGTGTTTACAATATGCATATTCTATATATGGAAATGTACATTTGATTGAATGTATATTTAGAGTTGTTCTTTAACAATCCAACCTGTTGCGCTTAAAGTAAATAAACATCACTTAATAAAACAAACTCAGGAGTAAACACGGGTAATTTCCGGTAGATTTATGTATTGAATACGTAAGATTCGTTGTCTCTAAAGCAGAGATATTAGCAAATGAGAGTGTACAAAAAGCAAAAGCATTACCGTATAACGGGTATTTTCTGCGGTTGTTTATTTTCTGCGGTATTTTGCGGATAAGTAAAATCCGCAAAAATTCCAAACGCAAAATATTCTTTTAAAAAATCACTAATTTTGACATTATTTAAAATACAGGCGTCTTATTTCACACCTAATTATCTCATGTTACCTGTGCTTAACAGATAAAAGGACTGTGTGCTCATTTGAGAATTAGTTCTGAACACGGTAAGAATGTCGATTTTAAGATATGTAAGTTTAGTTCTCTAGTTTACGTTCCCTAAGGCAAATCCGGTAAACATATGTATTATATTTTGCGGTCTTATGTAACCGCAAAAATTGAAAACGCAAAATATAATTTGATACTTTTTAGGGGTTAAACCGCAAAAATTTCACGCCGCAAAAAATACCCGTTATACGGTATTTAAATTGTTTGCAAAATATACCAAAAATACTTTGATTAGACATTAGTATACCATTTTAAACGTTAGTGTTCTAACAGAATTTCGGGGATCATCAACAAGTGCAAAATGTCAAAGAATTGCAAAACGATAACGAACTGTGAAGGTTTTATATGTTATTTCTAATAAGATCATCTCCTGTGCATTCCTGTGCCAAAAGGCAAAGCAGTCATCTATAACCTTACATAATAACGTTATTAAATATCTGAAGACATATTTTGAAATTAATTGCCCAAAAACAGGTATGAAATATCACCAACTTTTGAACGACAATTCACCTGCACACGAAGCAAGCATTCTGAGTATCCGGAAGCGTAAAATGATGATGTCCTACCACACTACAGTTTATCCATATTTATCCGCATTCGACATCTTTGATGATACAAATCTCAAAAAGCCATTGATCTCCAATTTATCAATAACTGGTGGGTGTCCCAAAGGAGTAGTATTGAAAATGTTTCTATAAGTGAAAAAAAAAACGTTTGAAAAAGTGTATCCACGCCGAGGGATCAAGTGTCATACGTTTAGGAACATCCCTTTTAAGGTGGTCCACTACAACTTGAAATAGGTTTTAAAACCAGCACTTGGTTATAAGCACTTGGTTATGACTGATAATATTATGCAAAAATGTGTAAATCTAAGTTAAAAAAAATAAAAGTAACCTTGGTAAAAATATGATTAAATAAAATTAAGTTAAGATGAACATAGACGGATTTGAATTCTGGATCTGCAGTTTACAGGCCCGATGTTCTAACAACTGAACTATGATGATATGCAAACAAATTAATTGATACGAACAATTTTTATAAATCATTTAACTCGCCCTCATTTCTGTTGACCTTTGATACGTCTAAGACCTAGTTAGGACTGTCATCACATTTTCGTATTCACATTTTAATAAAACTGTAGATATATCTGAATCACTTTTAACTGTCGGAGTATGACACTTTTCACTTTTTAGATATGACAATAAAATGGGAGTAAAAATAAGAGCCGATAAATTCATTGAATATGCTAATACATATCAAAATAATATCCCGTTCATGCATACATGCATGTTGCGTGGAAGATGGAAAAAAAAGATATGCTGCACATTTCTTATACACATTCACATTTGCACTACATAGACATCGTACGTGTATATGTTCTCTATTTTTTGTCGCTCATTTTTCTAAAATATAGATCATAAAATGTTACGATCGATTATTTGTCTTAATACGTTGTTATAACAAGTACAGAACGAGTGAATATATATATATATATATATATATATATATATATATATATATATATATATATATATATATATATATATATATATATATATATATATATATATAATGTATTAAGCATTATAAGAAAGTTTCTATGCGAAAATAAATACAATATATCAAAAACACTGTTTTCATAATTGCATATGAATTTATCAAATGTACATGACAAATTGTTTAATTTCACATTATGGATAGCAACGATATTGTAAACAATAGCAATAACAGTTATTTTACGTTTACAACAAAAGTTACGACTACCCTTGTTCAAGTGTAGAATTTTGACATAACTTAGGTCTGAGGCAAAGTTATGCTTTTAAGTTAAACGGACCCTAGTCCAAAAATATGACTATGTCGGGATTTACGCAAGGCGGAAGGTTACGCCGAGCGTTGGATTTTTAGTTAAACGGGTTCCAGGTCTGCAATCTACATCCTTGTACTTTTTACTTATGTTCTTGTATGAACCTTGTTCGGCTTTAACTTACGTTTTGAATGATAATGCATGATATCTGCACATAAGTTGTAACAAGGAAGTTGAAAGCAACTGTAACTACACAATATGATGTGATTCTCATATTAAGGAAAACATATTTTTATGCGTATTTCCACTTCTTTCCCTTCCTTCACTGATGGAATATAATAATAATTTGCATGATGCAGAATTATGAATTATAATAAAATTTAGTGCATAATTTATTGTTTTCACAATTAATTATATATTTTTAAGGTACAAAGAAATGATAACAACCAAACTTTCTGAAATGATTTATCTTTATATGTATGTAAACTATTTTGTTTAAGTCGTCCTTACTTCTGGTCTTCACAGAAGTTTTTGATTTTTCCCCCATTTGTTTTTGTTAATTTTACATGAAATTAATTTTTCAGTGTAATACCTCACATAAGCCATCTATGCAATTTCAAATGAACAACACATCGCATTTCCGATGAAATATCTCAGGTAGCTTTCTTTTTTTTAAATGTGTGCTCGTGAAATCTCATAAACTATAAGTGATATAGAAACGAAAACTTTTATGAATGATAGACATTTTGGTTTAAGATCTGTTTATCGGGTTTCATTTTGTCAACAACCACTTTCATTTCTCACCGGAAGGATTCAAACAAATCGAATGTAAATAGATTTAAATGTTTGGAATCGAATGTTACACTTTGCCTGATAAACAATATTGTACATTAAGTAAATGTACAAGATTTACAAACTATTAGTTTCATTAAGCACTTCTGTTGACCGTTTCCTGTCCCAAGACGTAAACACTTGTCTCAACGATTTCTTAGAAATAGCAATAACTTGAAAAAACTATGGGGAAAGTTAGGTCTAGATATGAAGATATATTTAAAATGTTTCCTTTAAATAAACTTTCGATCGTCACAGGAAGTGCTTTTAATTTTTTTCTGTTTTCGCTCTTTAACCTTGAAGTAACCTCTGGTAATTTCCTTCACAGTAAATGTTATATCCTTAATTATCTTCAATATGAAAGGAGCAATTTCTAGCAAATAATTACATGTTTTTAAGAACAGAAGACCTTTCTGTTGCCATACAAACTAGAGGCTAGTTTTGTATAATTTTTGAACCATTTACAGCCATTTACTTATGTGTAAGCAAAGACAAAGCATGGAACTTGATATAATCTGAAAGTATTTCAGTTCAGTATTTGCCTCCTTTTTGACAAACGATATTCAAACTTTTATTGACCCTATGATTATTTTGAAGTAACGTATTAAGTTTTAGAGTTTTTGTTAAGGCTGGGCCAATGGCTTTTTCAAGTAAATGGGATGCTTCAGGTATTATGAGTGGTTTGTTTATACAGATGGTAAAACTATACGATGTTTGAATTTATTTTAAAGTTATTCGATGAATTCAACATAATCATTGTATGAGGAAAACTTATTGTAATTTCTCAAATAATCAGATTGAAAATCGACTTCCAGACTTTGCTCTTGACTGGAACGGTCTCACGGTACGTCTTCAGTCGAAGGCGAATCAAATGAGAATAAAAGAAATGGGAAATTAAGTGAAAGATTTCATAATGTGACCGCATCTTTCAATACAGAAAAGGTGAAAAAAATTCATGAAAGTTTCACTATTAATTAGGTTCAACAACCTACTGCTTTCATTTTTTTTTATATTAGATGTTTATTAAGCGTGATATCTGCTATATTAAGTATGTTTGACATTAGGAACAAATTAATACATACCGTAGCAATGGCGTACTTTCACTAAACAAATATATAACATCCAATTCATTGCAGACAGCTTGAAAGATGAAAATCTTATCTCACATCTTAGAAAAAAAAAACACTTGTTATTTAAACAACCTGTTAACAATGCTAATAAAAACACGGGATAGTTATGAATATACGACAGGAAACTTTATCCTCTTTCTGATAAGAATAAGTGGTATTATGCGGTTGACTAATGAGTTCATATTTAGTGATGTTTGTGAGATCTTCCGCAATTTGATTCTGGAAACACGTAATCAAAACATTGGCATAATCATCCGCTAACAAGGCTCAGACGGTTGAATGATATTGATTAAAACAGTTTTGAGATTATAAATATAAAAGCCATAATTATAAATAGGGTGTAAGAAATGTGTGTCTTAATAAATGAACCTGGTCAGGTATTAAAGGCATGGCCTGTAGGAACGCACTACTAACAATTTTTCAAAGAGCATTTAATGTTGAACCGATGAACCAAGTCAACGCACTTTATTTGTTTTATTTTCAATATGCGTTATGACTGTACAGAAACACTTTTATCACCATGGCACTTTGCGCACTTAAAAAAATCTATAAATCACTAAACATTGATTTTGTCAGATAGAGATTTTATAAATGCATTTAAATTAATCACTACTTAATATGGTCTAGCATCACTTAAATGGACAACCCAAGATACAACCAAAGTTGCTTTATATTTATACATACCACTTCACGATAACTGCAGTAATGCTCTCTTGCTGGGCAAATTGATATACTTTGCAGAAGTTCTAGTAGGTAGATAACGAAATTACGTAAAAAAAAAAACGTTACGCTATATTTCAGTCCAGGTTACCTTGCAAAAGTCCAGTACCACAATTACCTGATCGGGTCTATTCAAATTCATTACTTGAAAAATGCAGCTTTCCTTCCATAACTTTATATAAATTGATTTAAGTCATATACATTGAATATTTTCCCAATCTCTTAAAGAAGTAAATATCTACAAATAAGAAAGATAAAAAAAAACACCAAAAAATATCGTTAGAAGTAACGACGAATTTCAGAAGTTGAGATACATGTGTGACCTTAATTGTGCTATTTAAAAGCTAATTTGATTTGGACATTGAAGAAACTATTTTGTTTTAGGTGTTGTGACGCGTAGGCAGTGTTTTTCTTTGAAGTTTAGCATATTGTATTAGCAACACAGTACAACGCTACTGGGGCGGAGCTATTTGCTGTACTGTATTAGCTGATAAACCGTGCTGTATTTATAGCCAATAAATCGCTACGGTATCTTAAATACAGTACGATGTAAATATAAATCAATGCAACAATCAGTACAACACATGTAATCTTAATTTCTTTTTTTGCAAAATTAATATGCAAAAAATATTCAAAACTATCAAAATGCACATAACAAAAAAATGAGTAGGGGTTCTTCTTGGACATCTCATTGAAAATTCCCCAAGAGAATTAAAACTTTTTAAACAGTCCGTAACACATGCACCTAATTCCACTAACATGCACTTCTGGTCCAAACGAAAATGTAAACTGACAGTTGTTAAAAACCGATGCATTGTTGGATAATTTCTTCAGAATGTTTTGATTTTTTCGAGCAAATTCTTTTTGCCTCGTCTTCAGAATTATTCGAAAATACTGATGATACGGGCCGTTTTCTGCACTCCACTGAAGACTGCAATGATGAAGTCGGTTCCAGCGACTCATTCGATGTTGATATAAGCGGACTCAAGATTTGCAAATATTCTTTGCCATGTCAACGTTACTTTTAATGTATTTCCGCATCCCATCTTGTGATCGGTGTCCGTCACGGACATATCAAATCAATTAAAAAGACCAGTATATTGCTTTGATAATAGATATGTATGTAGTAATGATATTTGGCGTTCGAAGCAAACTGAAAGTAGGGGTTAAGAGATAATCGGTGAGCTTGATTTGTCTACACTATCGTGTACCTGGTGTAGACGATTTACACCTTATTATCTAGTGTAATTTGGTGTAGTGTATCATTAACAGTATGGACGCTGAAGAGGTAACATCAGCTGATAAATTCCTATTTGGAGACGATTTTTCCTTTTCTTTTCTTTTTTTTTTTTTTGCTTTTGAAATTATATATATATATATATATATATATATATATATATATATATATATATATATATATATATATATATATATATATATATATAAAGAACATTTTAAAAATGAAAGATAACACAGAGTAAAACGTTAACGCTTTCATGAAATCTTCAGACGTTTTCAGATATCAATAACGTTAATTGGTAACGTTTAGAATACAATAACGTCATTGTATTCTAAAGATTGCCGCGTAATCTAAAGCGAAATTCAATAAAATATATACACAATACACAAAAAAATTAAATTAAAGCAGTCTGTTGTTAAAAGCTTAAATAAAAGGGTTTTTTCTCTTCTTTCCGCTGCTACCTCTGTGAACAGTTTATAAAAATCGAAACAATTTAAATTGCCCGCGTCTGCATACATCAATGTGCTCGCTGAGTTTTATTTTCCGGTATTCTGGGTCTTTAATCTGCTGTTTATGCACCCGGATTCTTAATGTAGTCCCCGTTTCGCCGACATAAAATTTGTTGCAACAAATGCATATAATAATATATATACTTTTTTTGGATTGACATGTCCGAATTTATGCAAAATCGTTCTTCCCTGATGTCAATCGAGCTGCCTTGTTTTAAAATCGGACACGTGCCACATCGTTTGTCATCACACTTAGACACATTTGTTATTGATGTGTAAATTAAAGATGGACAGATTATCCTCTCCAGGATCTTTGGTTGCCTTTTGCTGTTAATAAACTTGAATTTAGTAAAAACGTGAACCATATCTTCATCTGTATTAGAACTCCGTTGAGATGACTGACCACCGGGGCTATATTCGGGTTTCTAGCGTTATTGGGAGAAACAAGCGGTAATATTTTGATTTCCTTGCTGTTCCGTAAAATTTGGTTAATAAGATACTGTCTATCTATTTCTTTGGTCTTCATTTTGATTTTTTGTTTCCTCATCACTGACTATAGTACACATTTAGAGAGAGAGAGAGAGAGAGAGAGAGAGAGAGAGAGAGAGAGAGAGAGACGAGACATACAGGCAGACATACTTATATGACGGATTCGACTCCACTTCAAAATAACGCCGTTATTTTAATATATATCAATATTGTTCATTACATTTCATTTTGGACAGGTATTTACATTAAGATTCAAGAAATCTCTATGGTTTCACAAAGTTTTGTTTTAGATTCTTTTACTTAAAATAGTTCTTTTATTTAATTATTCTACATTTGCTGATTAAAATCAAATATGCTACTTCCGATGATGCAGTAAAAAATATGTTTTCACTGGCAACGGGTTTCATGGTAGATAGGATAGACAAGAATAAATCTTGACTTCATTATGTCTATCATGTATCCTGCGTCCTGTATCCTATATTTTCCTTGTCAATTTTCAGGATAGCAGCACTGTATACTTAATTATCAAATGAACGTCCTTTCAGTGTTTTTCAACTTCGAAGCAACAATGAGTCTATGAACCCAAATGAATTAAATTATAAGTTGCTCAAAAATGCACTAGAATATCGATTAATGATTATCTTCACTTCACAATAAATAAAACACTGTTTTTCTTTACAGTACATTAATTAGAGATAATCATAAAAGACAAAACATTGCTTATATGGTTGTAAAAAGATAAAAAATATCACAAAAGAAAAATACTGTTTTTGGGTTTTTGTTTTTTTTTTGGCGATAATGCAAATGACTGCTTTATATTAGAATGAAACCATAATACAAAGTGAAATATGGGACCAGCTGTTTACCCGTAAGTAATTGTACCCTATTCGTTAATAATACCATATAAACCCATCAAAAGTCGATGTGATTTGTTTTCTTTTAGAAAGAATAAATAAGAAACAAACGTGTCTGTTAGTTGTGTGTTTGGATTGTGTTCATATGTATTGAGATTTAAGAGGCTCTCAAAAGAAACACTTGAAAATGTTCAGGGGTCTGCAATTAATTATCCTGTTCAACTTCGTATGGTTTTTATCCGGTTTTAAATGTACTTCATAAAATTGATCTAATTGGTTTTTTAAAAAGTATTTGACTCGAACAATGTATTATGTTGTGCTATATTTGGTGAAGAATACCAATTAATTTCAATAATTGACCAATTAAACAATTTTTTTAAGGAAATAAGCATTTATTTTTAAAATGTACTGATATGTTTGCATATAACCTCCCTTAAAGGTTGTTTGAAGTGTCCTTGACTTTTGAGTCTTAATTGAAGATTGGTGTGATTTGTTTAAAAGACGCACAGAAAAAATGGAACGAATCATTCAACAAGTATAATTATTACATTCATTAAGTCTATTTACTGTAAGAGTATAATCATCTACAAAATCGAACAAAGTCTTATCGAGCTGTGTTTCACTACCATTTCATACCGAAAAACCCTTGAACTGTTAAATAGTATAGTATATTCAACTATTTCAATTAAAAAAAAAATATTTACACATTAAATGTCCATCAACTGTCTTTTGTCCAATCTAATCTAGTCATACCAAAATACATACATTGTCACTGTTTAATCCTTTTCATCCTTTCTTTTAAAATCTTTTTTTTTTTCGCTTCTAATTAGAAACAAGAGGCCCAGGGGCCACATCGCTCACCTGAGCAACAATTGCCTTAATTCTGATCAAATTAGCATTACAGTATCAAACTATCTTGACAACTAAGTACAGTAGATCTTGCTAAAAAAAATAGAAAATCTGTCAATTTTTATCCACCTCTTTTTTTGGGTAAATACCAAGCCCCTTTTGTTGTTGTACCTGTAAGAAGATTTTTCTCTATTCCAATTTACCCCCCCCCTCCATTTCGTGGCCCCCCTTTTCTCTAGGGAATCATGGTTTCATCAAACTTAAATCTGCATAACCTGTGCTTTCACACTAAGTACTGAGTTTTGGACCGAAAACTTTCCCAGAATATTTTTAAAGATTTTTCTCTTTATATTCCTATGTAAAAATTCAAACTGCCGTCACGGCCCAGCCCTATCACTAGGGACTGTGATTTTGCAAACTTGAATTTACACTATCCGAGGATGCCTCTAAACAAGTTTAGGCTTTTCTGGCCAAATAGTCTTTAAAAAGAAGATATTAATTCTCTATATATAAAAATTTATCCCCCATTGTGGCCCCGCCCTACCCCCAGGGACCATGATTTGAACAAACTTGAATCTACATTATCTGAGGATGGTTACAATTTGAGCTTTCTTGGCCATAAAGTTTTGAAAAGAAATTTTTTTTAAGATTTTCTCTATATATTCCTATATAAAAATTTATCCCCTAATTGTGGCCCCACCCTACCCCTGGGGACCATGATTTGAACAAACTTGAATCTACACTATCTGAGGATGCTTCCACTCAAATTTAAGCTTTTCTGGCCTTATAGTTTTTGAGAAGAAGATTTTAAAAAAAAATTTCGATATATTCCTATGTAAAACATGACCCCCCTCTTGTGGCCCCACCCTACCCCCGGGGACCATAATTTGAACAAACTTGAATCTACACTACCTGAGGATGCTTCCATTTTAATTTGAGCTTTTCTGACCTGATAGTTTTTTAGAAGAAGATTTTTAAAGATTTTGTCTATATATTTCTATGTAAAACTTGATCCCCTAATTGTGGCCCCACCCTACCCCTGGGGACCATGATTTGAACAAACTTGAATCTACACTATCTGAGGATGCTTCCACTCAAATTTAAGCTTTTCTGACCTTATAGTTTTTGAGAAGAAGATTTTTAAAAAAAAAATCTGTATATTCCTATGTAAAACATGACCCCCCTCTTGTGGCCCCACCCTACCCCCGGGGACCATAATTTGAACAAACTTGAATCTACACTACCTGAGGATGCTTCCATTTTAATTTGAGCTTTTCTGGCCTGATAGTTTTTTAGAAGAAGATTTTTAAAGATTTTGTCTATATATTTCTATGTAAAACTTGATCCCCTAATTGTGGCCCCACCCTAGCCCCGGAGACCATGATTTGAACAAACTTGAATCTACACTACCTGAGGAAGCTTCCACTTTTATTTGAGCTTTTCTGACCTAATAATTTTTTAGAAGAAGATTTTTAAAGATTTTCTCTATATATTCCTATGTAAAACTTGATCCCCCCATTGAGGCCCCACCCTACCCCCGGGGACCATGATTTGAACAAACTTGAATCTACACTATCTGAGGAGGCTCCCATTTTAATTTGAGCTTTTCTGGCCTGATAGTTTTTTAGAAGAAGATTTTTAAGGATTTTGTCTATATATTTCTATGTAAAACTTGATCCCCCCATTGTGGCCCCTCCCTACCCCTGGGGACCATAATTTGAACAAACTTGAATCTACACTACCTGAGGATGCCGCCACACAAGTTTGAGCTTTTCAGGCCGAATAGTTTTTGAGAAGAAGATTTTTGAAAAATACCAACAAATTTTCAATAATTCTCAATTATCTCCCCTTTAAAGAGGGTGTGGCCCTTCATTTGAACAAACTTGAATCCCCTTCACCTAGTGGTGCTTTGTGCCAAATTTGGTTGAAATCTGCCCAGTGGTTCTTGAGAAGAAGATGAAAATGTGAAAAGTTTACAACGCCAACGCCAACGCCGACAACGACAACGACAACGACAACGACGACAGACAACGGACAAATTGTGATCAGAAAAGCTCACTTGAGCCTTTGGCTCAGGTGAGCTAAAAAATGGCAACTGATCTCATAAAGCAATCATTACACATTAAATGTTCATCAACTGTCTTTTGTTTAATTTAATCTAGTCATACACACATGGTCACGGTTTCCTTTTCATCTATTCTTTTAAAAACAAAGTCTATTTTTTTTGCTTCGGATCTAAACAAATGTCAACTCATTATAAAAACCTCGAGCTTATCATTTCCTTAAGTAAAATTTATCCAACGTGGTACATGTAACAAGCTATTGTTTTTTTTATCATAGTTTTCAATTGTTGAGCCTGTTGATCTCCTTTACATTAATAACCAGTTGATTTTCTACTCAACATTGCCTGACTGTATTTAAATTAACCTATGTTGGATGTGGTTTATAAGTTTTTCATTTAGTTTGTTTGATTGTTTGTTTTGGGTTTTTTTAACATAAAACAACTCACCAAAAATGTATTGCATTAAATAAATACATTGATAAGCAATAACGAAATACAATGCTGTAAAATGTGACATGGACAGAATAAACCTATATCATGGTGTTGTCATGAAGTATTAAAGTAAATCATCTTAAGGTTTTGAAAATCAAAACAATTCTCTTAAATGTGTGTTCTTTTAAAATATATGCAAACGCTTTCACAATTGATTCCCTGTTGAATCCATTGTCTAGATATCTTTATATCTCACTAACATTTTAATTCAATAAAGAAATAAATGTTTTTCTTTTCTATAAGAATACAGGTGTGAAATAGATAGAGTTTGGTTTTAAAGAAATGTTGAACACCATTTATCCATTGTTCCTGTTATAGGTTTCAGATATTCTTAAGTATTTAGAAGGAATCTTCAACATATAGCTCTTAGGATCATACAAAACCGTTTTATGATGAAATGCAGAGTTAACATTTTTATAACCATGCAACGGCTCGAACAAGACTCTTGAATTTTAGAAAAAAAATCGCATCTCATATTTAATGCATGCATCGTGTGTTAATGGTTTCCTCAAATGTCCCTAGATCAACGCAGTATTTGGATATATCGTCAGTATGATTCTTTCTGCTCGGAGTATTTTTAAACCAGTCTTCCTCGGGTTTCGTTGAGGAATTGCGACTCTGGACTTTCTATCTGGTTTGGACCTTTGTAAAAAAAAAATATCATTAGAATAATACCAATCGTACACTAATTAAACATGAGAAAAAAATACTCACGTGTACACTTAAAAAACTTATGAATTTATCTATTCCCCTAGTACACATTTTACATGTATATCAATTTCTTCACAAAAGTTCCATATCATTTGCTATTTGCATTGCTTTTTTTCCATGTATATTATGTATAATTTTCTGTTTTTAAAGAAGCTTACTATGAGATTCCTCTCGTTTTCTGTATATTGTAATGGCTTCTGAGCGTTCCTTTAAGCAACGTCTACATATATTTACATTTATACGACACCTGGTCTCTCTGTAAGTAAATTGCAAATTGTTAGTGAGATAAGGAAGATGAAATGATCGCTGTTCATATAACTACGTTAAATTTAATCATGATAATTGTTTTTAATTCCTGTTAATAAATAATTACTGTTAATAATAAAATCAGAGGGTTTCATTTTTTAACATAAGCAATCACCATCTGAATTCAAGAATATTTGGATCTATTCAATCGTTCAATTTGTTCTAATATCGATGCAGATATTTTCTTTACGTTCAGCACGCCAAGCCTATTTGAGTAAATATATACTTTTATACTTATAGTATACTTATACTTTATAATCATTTCAACGTGTTGGATAAACCAAATATACAATTTTACGTTGATAGAACTAGTGATGTGGATTTTACAGGAACATCTTCAAAAACAAGGTCACTGAAGCATTTAAGCAATAGGCTGTGTCTAAAATAGTGCTAATCAGAAGTATCTGATAAAGCACCAACCGTTTAAAGCAAATGTTCACCTCACGGGTAGTATACTTCACACGTATGGAATTAAGATATTTATATTTTGACTCAAATATTCATTTTTTTAAACTTTGTCTCATAAAAGGCACCATGAAGACAAAAAAAATGAAAACCAATAGTAATATTTACGCACTGTATTTCTAGCTTACAGCTTGATTACGATATACTTCACAATGTACTTTATTTCGTTTTCATGAAATCTCTATTTGTGGTTACAAAATTTCATATTAGGAACAGCACTAAATGAAAACAGTAACGTGGAATGCACGTATCACGGCATGTCAGGGAAGTCACGAAAGAAAAAAAAACTGGTGATTGGAGTGTGCACAAGTGTTTTTGAGTGCATGTTTCCGTTAACATGAAGCAGACAAGCTGGTCGATAGAAACCTGCATTGTATACATTCGAGTTCATACATGTAAACGATAACTTAAGCGACAAGAAAGGAAAAGTATTAGTGTATTCATAAAGAACGTTTAACATAGTTACATGTAAACATCCAGAAGTTGTTTACTGTTGCTTTAAAAAGGGCTTATCTTTTACATTTACTGCACACAGTCACAGAAATCACAAACTTTGCTGAGTTAGAGAAAAGTCATATAAAAATTTAGATCAAGGCAATTTCCATGTAACATATTTTTTACTGAATTATTTATCCGTTTACTAAATGTCGACCAATTGTTAAAAAGGTGGCACTTATGAATACCAGCAATGGAATATGTAAAACAATAACACATTCAGCATGCTCGTTTTTAAACGTTCAATGGATGTATGCGTTGAATGGATGTACGCGTTGAATGGATGTATGCGTTGAATGGATGTATGCGTTGAATGGATGTATGCGTTGAATGGATGTATGCGTTAATCTATCGTTAATCTATCAACTTTGTTTCAGCAATCGAAGCAGACATCGTCATAATTTGTTTTAATTTTACGTTCTTTTACAAAAATATATAGATAACTTACACAATGTAAACAATAAATTAAAGATGTAAAGATATTAACCAGTGTTCAGTATGTTGATTACCTCAATTTCGTTGAATTAGTAAACATTGAAATCAAGTATAGCCAATATTAAAGCAACAGTAAAAATAGTATAATATTCTTAACAAAAAAAAAATAATCAAAGCGTTAAAAACAAAACACATTATGAACAAACAGAATCAATATCATTAAACAAAGGATGAATGTTGTTGTAAAAGGATGAACAATTTATTTTACGGCAAACTTAAGATGACACAAAATCATTCGTGTTCCATTTGCATTATTTTAGAAGCTGTAAATCAATTGTACTAAGTTAAGAAAGAAAATCCATATAAAAAAAATGTTTGTTTTCAATTCTGGTGTTATATACCTTTGTCTTTTTCTATGAGCTTCATGATATAATATTAAGTGCTTACTCTCTTAAAGCAAATCAAATATGAGGAAGTTATTTAACAAATCCTTTTGTGGCCATGTATTGCTGAAATATGTAATATCTTTTTTTTCTACATTAATATTGTACATTTTCTCTCAGGCAAACTTTTTTTTCAATCTCATTCTGGAATTATGAACTACACACTTATGAGTAATGTCAAATTTTAGTCATGGGATTAATTGATAATTAAGTAAATGAATACTTAAGTAAATGAATACTTATTCATAATTAAGCAGCATCGTTCTTTTTGTGTATCATACACTAAATATCAAGATATGCTGGGTAATTATAAAGTGATAGAGTAATATTATTTGATTTAGAGATAATAATTCCATCATGCTTTCCATCCTAAATTGTTAATAAACTGTAAATTGAGTTTAAAAGGTTTTTTTTGGTGTTGAATTGTACGTTGTATTTTGTCCACCATTAAGACAAGAATGTTTTGTCTGCAAATAAAAAAAACAACTAGAAATTATACAACCCCCCTTGTTTAGATAATACACGTGTGAAAAGGTGAATTATAATGTTAGAAGCATCTGTCAATTTCAAAGTACATTTTAAGTAATTAATTTACACTATTTACAGTGTGAAAGATGTTAACTTTTACTTACGTTTTCAAATATTTCATCATAGACATTTTTTGTCGACAAACAAATCTGATATTATGCTCTGATAGCTTGACATAAATTAGATAATATTGAAAGCTTGCATTGACTTGTTTAAATAACATTACAGCCGACGCAATGACTTATATAACATATGGTGCATTATACCCATTGCATGTCTTTAAAAGTCCGTTTGTGGCTGTAATTCAATTATCTATTTGTGTAAACTATTAAAAATAATTTCATTACCAATATAAAAAAGTTTTTTAAAAAGATATCAAAATTTAAATAAAAGTTAATCTTCATTAAATATTTAAATGAAAATAGATAAATAAACATCTGAGTTAAAGTTGATTGAATTAATCAGTGAGATTCTTTAATTACTTAAATCCTGAAACATAAACATATTTCATTAAAAGTTTACAATTAATCTAAGAATGTCTGTAGTTGTAAAACTTTGTTAGATGTTGGTAGTCTACACCTTTTAATTTTTAGCTAGACTGGCAACGACAGGATAGACTGTTGTAACAAATTTGCATTACATTTTTTCACTGATTAATTGTTCTTACAGTTTACCAAAAGCAACACTACAAATTGCAATATTTAAATAAAAAACTTACCTTGCCTTGTTATTTCAGTTTTTCTCAAGCCTTCGTTTTCACGTTTTTTGTTAGGTTTGTTGACTAACGCGCGTATGAATTCGCTGTCATTTTATTAGATTTGTCGTTTGAAATACTTTTATGGCGCATAACAATTTTAGGGGTATATTAAATTAACCTATTTTTTATGCTTGATACATTCAAACTAGCGGGGGAAAACATGATTTCAAAAACATCCAATAAGTCTTAAATACAAGCAAACTTTATAATTTGGCACTTCGATCAAAAGATGAATACTTTGACGCAATAATAAAAACAATACTGCTATAGTTCGATCACCCTTATATACAGATTTAGAAAAAAATAGTAAATTAAACATATAACTTTGCTTTCTTTTTAATTTTTTCTCATATCAAATTTTGTACTTTCAAACTAAAGAAACACATATAATGCATGCACTATTTTTTCTTTTATCAAAGAATTTATTATGATGTAATCACTTTTTATTGTACTCACTTGTGTCTAGTATGCACCTTTGTTTCAAACCGTAATTAGAAATTAAAATATGCATGTCCATACATGAACTATATGTCGACAGACACAAATATATATATATAGTATTTTTGCTTTAATATTGTAATTTTTTTATACCGATAATAAGATCTGAAAATGTTGCAACAAAAGAACACATCTGTTAATTGAATTGTATGCCTCAACATTGCCTACTCACGTGTTTTACATAAGTCTCCTTCATAGCCAACATCACATCCAGTTAAGCAAGTACCATTAATAGGAAAGCAATAGCTTTTGTTTCTACAGTGCCCGCATGATTCATTGCATTCATATCCATAAGATCCTCTATTGCATTCTAAAACGATTATAGATACAACGAATGTCAGACAACTGTTTAGCACAGGTTAATGCAGTAACAATAATTGCATTGACTTGCATCAATATTGTCTTATAACCATAACAAATCTAAACCTTAACATTAGTGAACGTCATTTTTTCCTCGTAAAATTGCAAAAAGTCACTATTATGCGTTTTTAGTCTAATTCTTACATTAAGTTGTCATACAGCCTGTTTCCTTTTGTTTTATGTTTCTTTTTTGGAGTAAAATAAATCATAGCTTTCAATTACACAAATTATAAAATTCCTTTAACAATGGCACTCGGTTTGATTTAGAAACAATATAATTTGATCTAAAATAACCGATTCCTCAAGTTCATATGTAAACAATTATTCTGTTGACACCTGATTATTTACAAGTCATGAGTTCATTAATTATTTTTTATATTACTTTTTTTCTCAATTTACTTTGAATTTTGTCATATTATCATTCCTATAGATATGTACGAAAATTTATTTCTCTGTTTATTTTGGTTTTAAAGGAGCTTACTAAATATGTTATAATACTTATGGCAAATGTACTTCATGTTATACATCTCCGTATTTTCAATAATTTATCATCACTCTCCTAACTACCTGCTGTATATCTAACTAGTTGTCCTGATAACGTTCTACTCACGTGTTTTACACAAGTCCCCCTCGTAGCCAGCATTGCATCCAGTGAAACATGTTCCATTGATATGAGAACATTGACTTTCATTGAGACAGTTTCCACAAATTTCGTTGCAGTCAACGCCGTATGAGCCACTGTCACAATCTTTAAAATGAAATGATATGAAATGACTCCAACTTAATATATTGATAATGATATATAATGCTACCTTAAAATTAATGCACTTCTCTGTATATCATTGCAACAGTTACATGTTGTCAAGCCTTTATTACATGTAAGAATCAAATAACTAGGTGATTAGAAAAAAATAGAAGGCTTGTTTTCCTCTGCCTGTACCTGTATTTTTCTTTACCTGATTTACATACGTCCCCTTTAAATCCAGCTTCACATCCAGTTAAACATGTCCCATTGATATGGGAACATTGGCTTATATCACGACAGTGTCCACATGTTTCATTACATCCAATACCATACGACCCTCTGTCACATTCTTTAATATATTTAACACAAGTCCATTACAGTGCTATGTCTCATAATCATAATTATTAAAAACAAATATTTGATAAGCAGTGTGTTGAACGTTACACCCCACATTTGTTGTAGAAAATTTTACCAAATTGCACACTAACAATACATTTTTAAACATTTGTGAAACTTTTAAAAGTTAATACAGGAACTAATCAGCATTTTTTTTTTATTTGGAGTCGAATTGGTTCTAAAATACAGGATTTAAATGTTTTTGGACTTATTTTAATCATAAGTACACACATGTATATGAACTTTCATTACATACAATTAATAAAATAGTACATGCTTACATGTATAGATGTTGTGTATGATTGCTTCAGAATAAAACAAATATTTCAAAGTTTTATATTAAAGCGTTGTCGTGTTGTTAATAATGCTGTTTTATTCAACCTATTTCTTACCTAATTCACAGTGATGACCTTGATACCCAGGTTTACATCCCTGGCAGGTGCCCGTCTCTATGTGACAGTACTGACAGTTGACATCTGGACAGGGAATGGAGCAGTTAGATCCGTAAATCCCTGTCACTGGACATCCTGTACATCAAATGTCATTTATTACATACATGTATTTGATCTTGTTTTGAGCATCTTCAATTTTATTCTTGATGAAAAAAGAAGTTGAAAGAGGCGTTCATTAATGGGACTTTGTATAGTGGTATGCACGAAAGTCCATCAAGACAATTTTCAATTCAACCAAAAACATACAATAACTTGCAATATTGCAACATTTATTGCAAAACAGTTAGACACTTAAAACCCTGTTACTGGACGACTTAAAAAAATGGTAAATGAGTTAAAGAATATCTCTCGCAATGGTCATAAACCTTTACTATATATCATGCGTTTTATTTACACAAACAAAAAGTTTAGGAGTATACGCAGTGCAGTTCGGGCGGCCAATAAAAATATCCGCGAATTGTTGTGCTGAAAACACGTATACTTTAGTTTAACGGACATTTCATTTTTAGAATTAATAATGGTCGCTAAAATGCAATATATTTCTGAAATAAATATACAACAGTACGATGTATTATGTTCATAGTGGTTACGCGATATGGCAGTCGCATGGTACAAGCAGATGTACAGATGTGCTGAATTATTAACTTGATGTTATATCGTAGATTTTGAAATGTTGCAAACTTTTTTAGATAATAAAATATGTTACTAGAAACCATTATTTATAATGCATTTGTTGAACAATTTTTAAGACCACAGTGTCAATTTCATTAAAAAAATAATTAATTTGTAAGATTATTTTTAAATGACAAAGCATATTTCAAATTCACATGTAAAAATCTTTCATGATCAGATAAGTGTTTGCCTTTGCAATTGAATGATTCATTTAAGTACCTGGCTTTAAGATTTAGGATATTTTATACAAAACTGAGGTTGCATTATTATACGATGCATTATATAACAAATTGAAAATGACCAGAAAGGTAGTTTTCTACTCATAATAAGGTTGAATCAAATATTTAATTATAATTTTCTGTAAATCTACAACATTTATTTTTATTCGCTAAAAATCTGCATGATTGCCTTCATTGATTTGACTTATTGCGTCATTTTCGAAGCATATAGTCGTCATATTTTGTAGTACTGCAATAACGAATCTCGCTTATTTTACAGTATGTATGGCATAACGGACATCGAATTTGTAAGTTATAGCATGTGTTGTTTTCAATTAAAAGATATTATAATAAACTGTGATGTCATAATGCAGCATTCCCCGTACTTTTTGTCTGAACGGAATTTATTGACAGCATTAACTGTGCTGCGTATATCTGAATTGTTCTCATTTTCTTGGCTAGCTAGTAGTAGAGCAGATTAAAAAAAAAACAAGACACACTGGTGATGTGGTGTGATAGACCAGATAAGAGCTCTAACTCATCAAGCTATTGTGGACCGAAAACCTTTTGCCTAGCGAAGATGTTATCAACATAAAAGGGTTTTTAGGTAATTGAAAATCATGGCACACAGTACAGACATTCATATAATGCATTGATGCTAGAAAATTCAGTGCATATCCACTACATGACTAACATAAAACTCCGTCTCTCATACTGAAGAACGTTAACCTCAGAGTCATGAAGTTTATAATATGATATAGACACTATCGTCCACCATACATTAAACTGTACAAACCATTGATTTGCCTGTTTTTATTTTAAGTAACAAACACATGGTTTAAGAGATAGAATACACAAATCAAATAAAACAAACCTACATGTACCACCTACGGAAATATTTTTAAAAAATCAACAACATAAAATAACAAATTTTATTACTATACTTTCATGTTAAATAACGAAATTTGATTGGTTTAGACGCAGAGGATAATCCATTCTATTACCCTCAACGTTAGTATCACATTTGGCAACGGGTTCATTGTAACACACCGAATTGTTACATGCATGTAAATAATGCGCAAAGGATTCGTAGTAGAATTCACGTCATTTCTATATAAAGGCAGTAAACTTTTCTATAAATTAAAACCTTCGGTAGAATAAAATAAATAGAGCCTGTTTAGGGGGGGTAACAGTTGAGTTTGACATCCCTTGGAGCGTCGGTTGATAATGGTTTTCCATGGGTATAAATTTCAACTGTTAATCTCGCAAACAGGCACTAATTATAACTGTACCATTTTTTACATTTTTTTATTTTATTTTTTTTTTTTGGGGGGGGGGGGTCCGAAAAAAAAAATTCACCTTAAATGATTGAACAATATTTGATAGCTTTTTTTTGTTTTGTTTTTTGTTTTTTTTTTTTCAAATGGACAACACATGTGACATTGTCACATTACTGATTTAATATGCGGGGTCTACGCGCTAGTTTATTGTTTTATGTTTTGACAATAAAAGGTAAACATGTGAACACATATGAATAAAAAACATTCTTCAAAGGTTATTGAAATTATCAAGAACACTAACCATACACCTCTACTTCACAGAGGTAATTCGATACAGACTATAATAACCGTCAGGGTAGACGACTCCTGGTAGTCTCTCGTTGTAGTAGATGACATATTGTCCATGAACAGAACAGTTTGTTGTGAAGACAGAAGGTATTGTGTTTATTGTGAAGTTGTTGTCTTTAAAACACAACGTTCCCTGTGATCTATCCGTGGTATTGGAGACATACACGGAGAATCCAAGTAAATCCTCTGCTAGGTACAACCGAATCCTGGAATCTGTACAAAACGTTATCGATCCAGTGTAAAAACAAGTTTATATGATTCTTTTTTACAATATCAACTAAAACATTGCTAAATATCAAATGCACTATAGGCGCAACATACTTACACATTCTCCATGCACCTATCAATTAAAATAGCTAATTGTTTAACGCACACTTACATGGAATACATATGCAAGTTTCATATATTTGTCGTTTAAAATAACAACACCACCATAATTTATTATAATATCAAATATAATGGTGGGGGCAAAACTCTGAGAAAAAAAATAGTTACGTATTATTAAACCATTTATATATATAAACAACATTATGATACCGTATTTTGAACATTTTAACTGGTATTTTTCTAACAACACTAGTCGTATACCATAGTGAATTAAATGTACTGGACAAAGATTTAATATCAGGAGTAATATAAAATATTCCGCAGACATTGTTTATGATTGTCGTTAGAAAGAATTGTCAGGGGGAAAATACAAATTTAAAATTTCCTTGTTTAAAACTATATACGTTTTTATGTCATAGCGATACGATCGTGCTAACAAACTGGAATTAATTCAATGTCATATATTGCATGAAAGAGTACGTGGCGAAAAGGGCGGTCAGAGTGCTCTCTTAAAACCCAAGCACCTTTATTTCAAACAGTAAAGAACAGGCAAAAAATAGGTGAAAAGGCACCTAACAACTTCCTGTTTAACGCAATATCGCATTGAAACCCAAAAGAAATCTTAAAGAACACCAGTGAAGATAATATTATTGATATCCATGGTGGGTAGATAACATGAAACAGTTCTCAAGTTAATATGAAATTCCAAATATTGTTAACACCTGACACTGGAAAAAATTTCATTTGATTTAGAGGCGCTATAGATACGAAGCTTTCTTTATCGTGCTAACTCCTACTTTAACACAATATCTTATATTGAAAATCATTGGTTTGTTTTAATAAACACCAGGATATTTGTGCCAAAGAGATCATTTTCAAAAATAACATATACCTAATTGTCGCTCATAATTCAAAGAAGTTATTAATAGAAGGTTAAAATCAAATTTGACCATTCAAGTGTCACTCTAAAACACGCCAAGAAGTATATCGTGATTTTAAGAATCGTATCTTTAGTACAGTAATACAGTAATTTTATCTGGTCGCCATGTTAGTCATGAATAGATGTTGGAGATTGTTTGTGTTAATCTGCATTTAGGGGATTAAAGTATTCCTAAGTACAATCTGAAAAAAAGTATCACGAAGACTATCGTTTGATTTCTATGTTGTCTACCCGCTATGATTCGATAAATTGCGGTTTTAGACGAGAGACAATTCTGCTTTCTTATAACTTTGCGCGAACTGTTGTCTAGTAATTTAGAAAGCACTGAACATTTTCGTTACTACACAATCTTCATTTTTGAAAACTCTATCCCGTTTATACCGTTACTTGTTTACCTTAGGTAATGCGTTGATGTATTGGCATAAATGGAAGATTGATAAATTAGTTAATTGTGATTCAGAACCTTACAGTCAGGTTTGCGGCCTACAGTTTTAGGGTATTGTACCAAAGCTACATTCCGTTTTGTTCGCTATACTAAAGTCTATTATGAACTTTAAAATAATTCTGTCGGACGAGTGTTAAAAACACAGAGGTGAATTATTTCAAACTGTCATTTTAAGGAAATGTAAATTATTTTGTGAAAAATATGTATATTTTATATGGGGTGTTGCTAAAACGCGGAACGGAAAAGGGAACGGAAAGCGAAACGGGACGTAAAAAAGACAATCTAATGTTATTTACTTGATGGATTTGTTAATCATGCCAAAACGATATACTCTATGTAATTTTTAAATTGATTTGAAAGATAATCAATATTGGATTCTTTATTCAAGAATAATTTGTTCCTCAATATTAACAGTACATGCATTGACCACTATTTTGTCCAAAAATATCCTTGATAAACATCTTGCTGAACAACTTGATATTTATATATACCTCAAGGTTCAAGCGGTTTTCTCTCAGAAGCATAAACTATTCCCATTATTCCTTCTTTAAAACGTCGACCTTCTCTAGCTAATCATCTGGCTTCAATACACGGCTAAAATAAAGAGGTTTACAGGGTTTTCCATTTCAAGAGACCCAGGTGCTAACGCTGAAAAGGTGTGCACGGTGTTCTGAGTGACTTCCAAATAGAGAAAAGGTGTCAACATTTCCTATTATAAATCTGTAAACAAAATTGCATTGCTAAAAATACTAGTTTCACCAAGTACCGAGTATTTTAACGTTCCATGTATTTTACTTTTGAGTGTCGTCTGTCGTATGGTTGTTTTCATCTTAATGATACTGTATTGTAATTTAAGATTGTATAGAACACAGAAAATTCATTGTCGATTTCAATTTTTACATCACTTTTTAAATAAAAAATTACTAAAAAAACATACGAAACGCTTTCACTAACTGCGTTACGTTATGCCAGAAATACCATACCCGAAAAATAAGTGAAAAGATATAGCTAATTTACTTGTTTAATCATCTTGTTAATATTAGACAATTCGTATACATTTGATTTTTGTTCCATTTTGTATTTTACTAACGCCAATTGAATATGATGCAACGTGTATATTTGATAGACATTTATAAGAATATCAATAAGGCAATCATGTGTTGATAATCATTCATTAGATATGAATAAAGCATACAAAGTAAATCGTTTCTGGTCAATCTATATCATTTTAAAGCGAAATAAGTGATATGGTATTTTCAGTTTTACGTTCCGTTCCGTTTTCCGTTCCGCGTTTTTGCAACACAAATTTTGTATGTGACTACTATAAGGGTTATTTATACCTAAAATGTTTGAAAAAAATGTCAATATTTTTATCATGATTCGTTTCAATTAATTGCTAATGAACTATTTAAACATAAACTAAAATGGAACAATTGTAAACATTTAGGACTACTATAATATGAACGAAATCACCTTTATTAAAACCTTTTAAAGTCCATGGAAATCAGGAAAAAACTTATCTTAGTGTAATCTTGTGTTTCTAATACCCTTTTTTAAATCATATGTTGCAGACTTCGCTTCTGTAAACATTTATAAAAATTAATGCTTTCAGTCTGTTACTTTTCCACTTTAAACAACAAAACCCCGCTAAATAAAAAAATGAAATCATTAACGAATTATTTCATTTAAATCTTCATGTCATATCTAACACAAGACCCCCATGGTCCACATCTCTCACCTGAGCAACAATAGACATGACAAAATAAGCTGAATGGAGTCATAATGCAAAATATCTGGAAAATGTGATATTCATGTAATACATGTATATCATGTATTAGCAAAAATATATTTCCCCTTATATATTCTTATGTTCATAGTCAAGTCCCGTTCATAACCAGATGATTTTATAGTCATGACACACTTTGAGCAGCATTGCAGTGCTAGAAAAGAGCCCAAAGAAGTGTTTGTATATGAGATATAAACCTACATCAATTTGTGAACCCCTTGTTAGGCCCAAGAATCGTCCAAAGGCTAGAGTCTAATCAATTTCAAAGAATCAGCAATGTGTCAAAATCATTGCATAGAAGTAAAACCATATGTGATAACATTTCATTTTTTTGAATATTAAAATATTTTCCTTGTACAATTAGATCCCAAATGTGGCACCACCCTTCTCCTTAAAATTTTGATTTTAATATATTTCAATCTACAAAATCTGAAGCTGTTTTTACGAAAGTTACAGCTTTTCTATGAAAATGTTTTTTAGAATAAGATTTTTAATGATTCCTAGGTAAAAATGTGCACCCCCCCATACGCTGTGACCCTATCATAGCACCCAGGGATAATGATTTTCACAACTTTGAATCTACACTACCTGGGGATGCTTCTACTTAAGTTTCAGCTTTTTTAGCCAATTAGTTTAAAAGATTTTGTTTTAGATTTCAAATTGTTTAATCAAAATATTCCTATGTAAAAATACAACATTCATCGTGGCCACACCCTACCCCCATGGCTCATGATTTTCACAACATTAAATTAACACTACCTGGGGATGCTTCCAAAAAAGTTACAACTTTCCTGGCGGATTGGATTTTTAGAAGAAGGTTTTCTAAAGACCTTTTTTTTTTAATATATATTCCTATATAAAAATCCGACCCCCACCATTTTTGCCCTTTCCTATCCCCGGGGGCATGCTTTTCACACATTTTAATATACACTACCTAAGGATGCTTCCACTTATTTTTCAGCTTTCCTGGCAGATATGTGTCTGAGAAAAAGATATTTAAAGACTGTTTTCTATAATATCCCTATGTAAAATTTCAACCCATCACTGTTGTTCCACCCTACTTCCGAGGGTAATAATTGTTACAATTTTAAATCTACACTACCTGAAGATGCTTCCACATAAGCTTCAGTTTTCCTGGTTGATTGCTTTTTGAGACGAAGATCTTTAAAAGATTATTTCTTTATACACTACTGTAAAAAAAAATATGAGAGTAAAAAAAACCCCTGAGGAAACCCTGAATGGCATTCATTGAGGGTACTGAGGAAACCCTGAGGGACCATGATGTCTACACTGAAGGTACTGAGGAAACCATGAGAGACCATGATGTCTGCACTGAAGGTACTAAGGGCCCATGAGGTTTGCACTGAGGGTACTGTGGAAGCCCTAAGAGACCCTAAGGCAGGCACTTAGGTCACTAAGGAAGCCCTGAGAGACCCCGAGGTCGGCACTGATGGTACTGAAGAAACCCTCAGAGACCCTGAGGTCATTTTTAGTAGAAAAACGATCTAAATTATTCGATTAAAAGAAAATTATAAAAGCTTAAATTAATTTTTATAATGACCATTTATATTTTTATTTTGTCAACATTTCTTTTAGCAACTGTGAGATTAAGCAAGACAAAAAATCATGTTCGGGTATGAGCCTTATTATATTGTCTGATTATATTAAGGTTTTATTTTCAAACAAAACGCTTCATTTTTTGTTAAATCTACAATTTTTTTTTACAATAACCATGCATAAAAAGAAATAACTAATTTAAATAATGACAGTTATTTCAATTTGACATCTGATTAAAATAGAAGTTCCACAGTACTGTTTTTCTTAAACGCTGCATATAACTTCTACTAAAACTTCCATTGTGTATATCAATTGTTAATTCTTTTCTTTGCCAATGATCAGAAAGACACTGGAACTAACATAGAATATACAAGATATACGAGGGTTGTTTGGAAATTATTGAGACAACTCTAATATTTCCCTTACTTAGCGACGAATTTTGGTGAAAATTGGCATAAACATTATCAAGATACAAATATAAAGATACCCCAACATGTAATTAAAGAAAGTAATATTTCAAAAATGTTTAATATCTTGTTTACAACGGAGTGGTCGGGATACCCGGCGCAGGCATGAAATCGGAGATTGAAAAACTTAAACATCCACTTTTTAAGTGTCCGTATACTTACAGTTAATCACAGGTGCTTGAGGACAGGATCGACCCCCCCTTCCAACCTCCACAGTATATATATGTAGATATATAGACCCCCGGGGCTTTCATTTTCTTTTCTTTTTTATTAAATTATCCTTTTATGACATATTTCTAATTTAATTTATTCATCCATTGCCCAAAATTACATAAAACAAACATTTTAAAAAAAAACAGACCCTCTGTACATATAATACAAGAAGGTTGCTAACATCGTCCATCTAGAACAAACGGAAGTAAGGGTTTATCGCAAGAAATATAACTCGTACCATTTTTTTTCTTTTTTATGTCTTCCATTGTAATACACTTAATATGAGTGCCTTCTTTTAGATTGTCGAGTACCAAATTTCAGTTCTTCGCGGCCTGATTAAAATTCATCAATTTATACCCTTGCATATGTGTATGACAATTTGATGTGTGTTATATCAAATGTACCTCCCATTGCATGCATTGTAGTTTACTATGCTTACTTTACAGTACAATATTTTATAAATAGTGCCTGTTTGGGAGGGTAACAGTTGAAATTGACACCCCGAGAAAACCATTGTCAACCGACGCGAAGCGGAGGTTGACTATGGTTTTCGAGGGGTGTCGATTTCAACTGTTATCCTCCCAAACAGGCACTATTTTTTTATTATACTGAATGTCAATTTTAAAGAAAACTGCTATTCTATTGGAATGACTTGAATTTTACGGCGAACCGTACGCACATCATTTATGCGCATATAACACTTCGTTATGTTACTCGTTGCCAAGTGTGTTGCTTACGCTGAGGGTAATAGAACGGATTATAAACTGCGTCTTAACCAATCAGACTTCAGTACTTAACATGAAAGTATAATAATTATAATAATTATATATGTCATCCATTATTTGTTATAACCATGTTGTTTTATTGTTATAATGCATATTAATGAATTAGTCGAGTTTGCCATGCAATTTCGTAAATTTGTCGGAGTTATCTTCCTTGTGATTAACCTTCACTTCCTTTGGTTCTAGATGGATCGGTTCAAAACTTGCAACTTGTCGGTGTAGATTGTCCTATTTGCCTAATAAATTTATTTACACGGGCATTGAATACAGATATTCAGTGAAGGGAATTATCGGGCTACGACATGAAACACCCTTTTTTAATGGTAGACGAAGTTTGAGAGTACATTTCAACAAATATCCATCGGCAGTGCCTCTCGGCTAGCAAACGAAGTTAGCAACCTTCTTGTATTATATATGTAGAGGGTCTGATATAAAAAAAATAAATGTTTGTTTTAGGAACTTTTGGGCAGTGAATGTATAAATTAGACTAGAAATATGTCCTAAAAGGATAATTTAACAAAAAAATAAAAATAATTAAAGTCCCGGTGGTCTATATCCTGGGGTGGGGGCGGAAGGGTAGGGGGGGGGGGGGTAGATCCTGTCCTCAAACAAATTAAATATGTTCAATTTGATCAAGTTTCACTAATGTTCGAGATGGAACACGGAAATGGTAAAAATATATTTACCAGGCAAAAGAAATCTGACAACGACTTTACACTGAATCTTGATGTGAAGGCGGCGCAGCAAATATACATTATACTGGTTTAAATTTCATAAGAAGACACTTTAATGCCTCGCAATTGCTTAAAAAATTGTATGATGACAAAGGATTAAGAGTTTCAGTTTATCATATTTTTCACTAATTGCGTAACTAGAATTAAGCAAAGGGCTTAAATATTAAACACTTTTTACACACTAACTGTTGTTAACAGTTCAAAAATACGTACAAAATGACTGTAGGAGACTTTCACAGTAGTTTGACTTTCAAGTTAAAATAACTCGAATTCCATTCCACAAAAAGTCAAGAATGAGAGAAAATGTAAATGATGGCACCTGGAAATGAAAAATGAGAAATAAATATAATCATTATTTCCGTTCGTTTTTAAGGTGTTCAAAACACAGGAACAATGAGAAGCGTAAATGACGTTAGGAAAAGTTTGCGGTTGCGCCGGGCCACTGAACTAAGGCACGTCGATCCGTTTACCAAGAATGATCTAATCATGCCATGGACAAGAAACTTTTCACATTGATAAACTATAGCATTATTTACGTTTTGGTGAAATTTCAAGTGTTGATCTTTTTTCCTTAAAGAATAAGAAAAAAATGTCTCAATAGTTTCCAAACAACCTTTGTACACCCACCATTTTGCTGAATGTAATGTACAGATGCCCGAGGCAATATTTGAAAATTAAAGTTGTGAAATATAAAGTCGCTAATTGATTTAACTGAAATATCAGTTGTGCATATCAATATGGAAATAAAAATATTTTTAAAAGAAAAACTTTAAAGTAGCAAACAAAAGCAAAGTTTTTAACACAACAAATTGCTACTTGTAGTGTAACAGGTGCCCGAGACAATGTTTTGAAATATTTCACAATTTTAGAATAAGATGTAGTTAATTTCATTTACATGCGTTCAATAACATCTATAAAGATACACGCACATATTTAATGAAGTTTATTAGCTAAAATGTGTTTTATAAATTAAGATTATCTAGCTAAGCGATGTGGTTACTTATTATTGTATACATTATTATTTTTTGTAATTTAGTATCTCTATTTTAAAAATTGAAATCTGATATCAGTTTGAGAGCTGTTTTAATTGACAAAGTTAAACCAACTTTTCAAAAAGAAAAAAAATACACTTACTAGTATATATGTACCCGTGTTCGGTATTATGATGATTTTAAAGATAATCGTTTCTTCGTTTGACACGTAATCAAAGTGAAGAACTGTCTGCCTCGTCTATATCACAGCAGAGAACAAAACTGAATCTTACAGATGATGTGAACCACCTACTAAAGGATTGTACACGTGGTAATTTTAGTCTAAGAAAGATGTATGTGTAGTGCAATATCATAACGGAAATTCTATAGAAATTGGTTAAAGTACATGCGTTAAATAGATACCGTATGTTTATTTATGTTCATGGATAAATGTGTTATTAAGTCCAGTGATGAGCCTGTCGATGCCGGGTCAGAAATCTAAATAAAACGCTTCTACTGACCACGGTGCGTCAGATCATTAGTATGCACTTGATCGCATTTACTTATTAGGAAGAGAATGTTGTAGCGCAGTGTCCGTGCGTATACAATGGGGGTGCGGGAAATACGGCTCTCCAGTAGTCGTCTGAAAGATGTCTTTCTGCTTCCTCTTTTACACAGGTAAGATAAAATGTAACGCTTGCGCGAATTCTCAAAAATAAAGTTAATCGATTCAGAAGGTTCATCTAATATTTTATTTTCAGAATTTTTTCTAATAAATATTAATGTTGATTAATTTCATTGTAATTAATATTGATATTTATTGTTAAAATATCATATTAAATTAATAAAAGAGTAGTCATCTGGAAGCTGTCTTTCTGCCTCCTCTTTTATACAGACTGGGACACGGGCTACTCCCCATGTAGAGGAGAAGACATTCTGGAAACACCTTGGCTAGGGCAGCCGCCAGGTGTGGGCATATTGGAACAGAGATCTCGAGGATCTAAATAAATCAAATATCATAACACTCCATATAAACCGAAATGGACTTTCATAAAATAGACTGGAGGAGTTATGATCAAGTGGTGGAATCCGGGTTTCTAACTTGTCCTAGCCACGCCACAGAGGAACCATCAACGACCTAACGAACACGATCGGGCCACAAACGTAAAGCAACACCGCCTTCACAGCATTGTCTGATCATTACATGTACCCAGGACGCAAACGACGCCCGGGATGCTCTTTCAATAACACCCGGGACCGAAGCGATTCCCTGGACGTAATCAACGCCTAAAGCATATCAACGCGGACGGATACATCGCTTCGGACCAACACCAAGTCCTGGACATTAACAACGCACTGGAAAACCTCTCTCGCATCAGCTGGGAATATGTATCAACAGGAACTATTAAACAGTGTAAACAGGAGGTAGAAACTGTTTTTGTCTACCTTTTAAAATGTCTTCAATTATCAAACTAGAAAAATTTAAAGGTACTGAAGATGTCTAAGCATGGTTACAACGTTTTACGCAGTGGGCCAAATTTCATGATTTACCTGATTCTAAGGAGGTTAATGCGTTTCCGTTTTGTTTAGAAAGTCATGCCGATTATGGTATGATTCCTTACCGTATGAACATAAAGTTAACCCAACGTTACTAACATCTTTTTTTCAGGAAAGATTTGGAGAATTATAATTTCTTTTTGGATTTGTCAATATTACAATTGAAACAAGATAAAACAGAGCCTGTTGAAGATTTTTTTAACAAGACTTATCAAAAAAGGAATTATAAATAATTTTCCAGACAAAATTTTACTTTCGGTTGCAATGAATAGTTTAAGATCTGAGATAAGAACGTATGTTGTTACCCAAAATCCTAATTCAATTGAACAATTGAGGATAATTGCTATTTTAGCTGAACAATTTCAACCAAGTCAGAGTATAACGTTGGAAAGTTACGAACATTTGTTAACAGAAATTCAAAGTTTGAAAGACAAAATTAAGTCACAATCAGAAATAATGACCTAAAATGTTTTGAATCCCAATACCAAAACCAACCTCAATATTTTGCATCGCAATATTGTGAAAAATTGCCACCGGTAGAAAATCACAGGGTTAGATTTCAACGAACATCTAATTATATGCAAAGACGTCACAATATTAGAGTTAAAAGGTCAACGTTGGCTAGGTACGAGCTGCCCGAGGTCAATGTAACACCTACTGCACAGCAGCAGCAGCTGACACAACACCCTCGCATGATTGCTCCGCAATGTTATTTTCGTTTAAGCATGTGCATGAATAGGCCTAGATGTCCAGCTCTGAGTGCCTTGTGTTATAATTGCAACCAATCGTGTTTTGTTCAGCAAAAGAGATTCGCACCTATCTCTAGAGAGTGCCTTTCAAATTCAAATGTGCAAAATCCTCTCAACAATTCGAATGTGACCCAAAAAAAAACACAAAATTTTAAATCAAACCAACAATCTAATCGCAAACAGAAGAAAAGTAAAAAGAATTCAATAGATTTGCAAGACAGGAAATCTCGTGATGCTTTAGTTTATTTTAAAGAAAAATGTTCTATTCCAGTGTTTGTACAAACTGCGAAGTTTAACGCTCTTTTAGATACAGGATCAGCAAATTCAGCCATTAATTCAGAAACCTTGAACAAAATCAAAATTCATGAGAAAAAACCTAAAAATTCAGAAATTTCATTTATCACTGGTGCTTGGGGAACGGCACATACAGTTAATGGAAAAATTGAATTGGAATTGAAAATAGGAGGTCTTAAATTTTATCAAACATTTTATGTCATTCATGACTTGTCCAGATCTTTAATTTTTGGAACTGATTTTATGGAAAAACAAAAAGCATGCATTGATTGGGGTACAAAAACATTATATTTACAAGAGTTTTCTACTTTTGTTAATATAATTAACGTAAGTAATGGTTAGGCCAGAGTCTTAAAAACAATTACCGTGCAACCGAACGGTTTTGCAAATATTCCAATAAAACTCTCGCACACTCAGAAAAACCGTACCGTGTTATTAGAACCAACTGGCAATACACAACTTGGCTAGGGCATCCGCCAGGTGTGGGCATATTTGAACAAAGATCAGGATCTAAATAAATTAAATATATTAACACTCCATATAACCCCAAATGGACTTTAATAAAATAGACTGGAGGAGTTATGATAGTAACGTTAAGAAAATCTATTGTACAGTGTAGTAAGTTTTAAACACTACTTCATTCTACACACTAAGTTTTTGACTTGTTCTTTCAATCTTAAATACTTAAAAAAGCCACTTTGAATATTTTGTTTCTATTATTCATTCATATACAGTCTGAAACACGTACACCTAGGCACGTAACCTCGATTTTTCTCGCAACAAACATTTAACTTGGATTACATATGAATCAACATGGAGTCCATGAATTAAAATTAAAAAAGTAAAATGAAAGAAAGAAACAATAAAATGTGCAATAAATTGATAAATAGACCCATTGCGCAGCGCCCCCCCCCCCCCCCCACACATATATATAGCAATGAATTTAATTTTCAAGATTTTGAAAAGTTGTATTATTCTCCATATTGTGAAATTTTTTTTGAAAGGTTGCCCCCCCCCCTTTCAAAAACTATGTTACGTGCACCTTAGTTCCTATTGAATAAGATAAACATCTTTTTTCTTCTATATCAGCACAAATTACGAAAGGCATTGTTTTTTTTAAAGATCCATTCAAGTAGAAATTCAGAAGTTTTTTTTTTTAAATGTTGAACTTTCGGGATTTATAAATATTTTCCACCCGATTGAATTTTGATAATTCTTGTTACCGGAAATGCCGGGACAGGGTAAGGGAGATTTCGAGGTATGTCTGTCTTGTATAATTTTAATGAAATGACCAGTTAAAGAATTCAATTGTAACCTAGCACGGGAATCACAGATATCCATTTTTGAACGTTTATGATGCGCAATAGAGACTGACAAGTTTAATCAAAATTGATGTTTATACATGTACATGCATACGAACTCCTCGAATTAAATGTGTATGTCATTAAACGAAAACAAACCTGTTTGCTTTTGTTTTTTATAGTACCATCAATACAAATAAGTGACGATAATACAATGTAACATCAAATTAAGAAAAAAATACATCTTCTGTAATATATGTTCATTTCAAGTCAAATTTGGTTCACCAACCCCCCCCCCCCCCCCCGTAAATACAAAGTACCTCCCAACGCGCTCTCTCTATCTCTCTCTCTCTCTTTCTCTTTCCCTCTATCTCTCTCTGTCTCTCATGTACAAATACTTTATATATGTTTAGTACTACTTAATGTAGCATGCAGTATTATTGCCAGTGTTTAAAATTTCAATTTTTATTGATCATTGATTGTCTTGCTTCTGATTCGAAGTCTACTGTGTATGATAGACGATGTACTGTTTCCTTTGTGTACAAGTACAGAACACATTCTTTTGTTTGTCAGGGATCAAGAAAAAGCTCGGAACAAACATACAAGGCTCAGACTATACACACACCATAGTGACAGCTGCAAACAGCGGAACTACACCTTATACGAAAGGAGTTTGGGTTTTTTATGTTAATATAAAAAGTGATTTCGCCCGGGTCCTCTGCATGGTAATCAAATCATAGTAAAGCTTATGATTATTGAACAAGGACTACATTTATAGGAAATTTGTACAGCGACCAAAATCGGTTTATTTCATATTTTACTCGGGCTTGTAAATGAAATTCTAATTGTAATGTTCTGTTTCGTTTCCCTTACCAAGAGAGAGAGAGAGAGAGAGAGAGAGAGAGAGAGAGAGAGAGAGAGAGAGAGAGAGAGAGAGTATACATGGAGTTTTATAACTTTTAACAGTAGTATATAGGGGGAGATTATACCCCACTTTTAGAGGTGCAAATTTGAAACTGAGGTGCAGTGTAGACCAGGAAGGTAATTAGGGAGGAGCGTAGCAGGACGTTGATAAGTAGCATTAATGCGAGGATTAGAATGATGAACGTTTCTTCGTTATTTATTTGATTTCATTTGATTTATGAAAATATGAAGTGTTGAAGTAGACATTTTTAAAGAAAAAACCGTTCCAACGGAATACAACAGATGACTTTATTTAGTTAAACCTTCAAATATCAATTGTATTGAGTATATTACACAATCGTGACTCTCGGTGAAATACTCTTGTAACAGCTTGATCACACTTGTTCTCATGTAAAAAAATAATACTAATTATATATTAAAACTATTAAGAGTAATATGGTGTATTTAAAAAGAGAAACAAATCTGATTTTTTAATAAAAATGATTTTATTCAAATATATAGACATATTAAAATGGAATCCACGTTGTTTGAAGTCTGTAATGAGATTTTGCTTTAATGTTTTTATTTTCAATTGTTTTTTTTTCTTTTTGAACACTGGCTTTTCTGTGATAAGCAATTCCTCAGATTCCTTCGTAGATAGATTGGCTGATGTTGTTTCAGGCTTTATCGAGTCCTCGGATTCGGTCTGAGTTGACATGTCAAGGTTCTGTGATTCCTCCGGGTGTGGTAGGGCTATCATGCTTTCAGATACATTTTCTGCCACGACTCTCTCCGCGTCTGCTTCGGAATTCGCGCGATGTGTCTCCTGGAGTGTCATAAGACGGCTGTACTTCTCGTAAGGTATCAACACAGATTTCTGCATCACGTCCACCATTTTTTCAGGAAAGGTTTTACGAATTTTAACAAGGTTGTGATGCCGAGTTGGTTTCTTTTTAAGTAACCTCCTTTTTTCTTCGTTATTTATTTGATTTCATTTGATTTATGAAGATATCCAACACAATTGAGAGATGACAGTTGAAATAATTTAAATCACAATTTATGGGGAACAAATTTAATGAAATGTGTCCATATGTATTTCACGAGGATATGTATTAAGTGTAATAAAGTTGAGGGAAGTTAGATATTGTTGTTACAATAGATATGAATTAAAAATACGAGGAATCAAATTTAAGATTTTTCTTGGCTAATGATATCAGCAGATATATAATCACCTGTGATGTCATGGAAAATCTCATGACATCACAGGTATTTCCTTGACTAGGACGTCAAACATTATAATCACGTGATGACTGGTATATAAAAAACGATGAACCCTATTTCTGATTTTTTTACGAGACTGTCCTCACGAAAGCATGACTTCCAAATTAGATTGCAGACCCCATTGCTTGGAGACAGATTCTGCAGTGTTTTCCAAGCCTACTACGTCGGAACCTGTGCCTTCTAGATTGGCTCCCGCTGCAAATTTTGTCTTGTCAACAGGCACACGAGCAACCTCAGGCGAATTCATGAATGCAGGGAGGTCAGTCCAGAACATCTCTTCACCTTTCCTACTAAACTGGAACGAATGGAAACATCCCAAAGTATGCCAATTTTACCGAACGTTATGCCAGCTTAGAGATTGGCCAAAGTTCCTCAAAGGTCCCAACAAGAAGGACTTGGCTAGAGCTGGTTTCATCTACACCGAAATTGGAGACAGAGTCACCTGTTTTTCGTGTGGATTGTCTCTCAAGGACTGGGAACCCTTCGATGATTCCTACAAGAACATTTCCGTTGGTCAAAGAATTGTGTTTATGCTAACATGGTGTCAGACGGGAAAGACTATTGAGTTAAATATGTTGTAACATTATTCTTACATCCTTGTTAGAATAAAATCAAATGTAATTATTATAGTAAACAAATTTCCGTTTGACCTGGTATTTATTTCATAAGATGAATCATTAAGATGTTATAAACCAATCAGACAAATATTCGGAAATGACAGTGTTTCCGATTTAAACTCTGTTTATGTATAGGTATATTCATTTAGTTAAATAAACTGATCACGACAACATGTCTACTACCCAGTGCAGTCTAGAATTAAGAAACGAGCGATACATTCAAGCATGTACATTGGACAATGGTGAACGTAGAGTCGACATACGGGAATGGAAATCATCAGAAAATCGACAGTTTCCAACTAAGAAAGGCATCAGTTTTAACTTGCAGCTTTTTAATAGGAAGATTTTTATTTGTTTTATTTTATATGATTATTACATCTATAAATATTATTAAGTTTCCATATATTTCGCTCACAAGCAATGTTCATTTTGTTTAAAACATTGTCATTTTATTCTAACAAGGATGTAAGAATAATGTTACAACATATTTAACTCAATAGTCTTTCCCGTCTGACACCATGTTAGCATACACACAATTCTTTGACCAACGGAAATGTTCTTTGTGAGAATCATCGAAGGGTTCCCAGTCCTTGAGAGACAATCCACACGAAAAACAGGTGACTCTGTCTCCAATTTCGGTGTAGATGAAACCAGCTCTAGCCAAGTCCTTCTTGTTGGGACCTTTGAGGAACTTTGGCCAATCTCTAAAGCTGGCATAACGTTCGGTAAAATTGGCATACTTTGGGTGTTTCCATTCGTTCCAGTTTAGTAGGAAAGGTGAAGAGATGTTCTGGACTGACCTCCCTGCATTCATGAATTCGCCTGAGGTTGCTCGTGTGCCTGTTGACAACACAAAATTTGCAGCGGGAGCCAATCTAGAAGGCACAGGTTCCGACGTAGTAGGCTTGGAAAACACTGCAGAATCTGTCTCCAAGCAATGGGGTCTGCAATCTAATTTGGAAGTCATGCTTTCGTGAGGACAGTCTCGTAAATAAATCAGAAATAGGGTTCATCGTATTTTATATACCAGTCATCACGTGATTATAATGTTTGACGTCCTAGTCAAGGAAATACCTGTGATGTCATGAGATTTTCCATGACATCACAGGTGATGGTGGTACAATCTGCTGATATCATTAGCCAAGAAAAATCTTAAATTTGATTCCTCGTATTTTTAATTCATATCTATTGTAACAACAATATCTAATTTCCCTCAACTTTATTTCACTTTATACATATCCTCGGGAAATACATATGGACACATTTCATTAAATTTGTTCCCCAAATATTGTGATTTAAATTATTTCAACTGTCATCTCTCAATTGTGTTGGGTATCTTCATAAATCAAATGAAATCAAATAAATAACGAAGAAAAAAGGAGGTTACTTAAAAAGAAACCAACTCGGCATCACAACCTTGTTAAAATTCGTAAAACCTTTCCTGAAAAAATGGTGGACGTGATGCAGATATCTGTGTTGATACCTTACGAGAAGTACAGCCGTCTTATGACACTCCAGGAGACACATCGCGCGAATTCCGAAGCAGACGCGGAGAGAGTCGTGGCAGAAAACGTATCTGAAAACATGATAGCCCTACCACACCCGGAGGAATCACAAAACCTTGACATGTCAACTCAGACCGAATCCGAGGACTCGATAAAGCCTGAAACAACATCTGCCAATCTATCTACGAAGGAATCCGAGGAATCGCTTATCACAGAAAAGCCAGTGTTCAAAAAGAAAAAAACAATTGAAAATAAAAACATTAAAGCAAAATCTCGTTGCAGACCTCAAACAACGTGGATTCGATTTTAATATGTCTATATATTTGAATAAAATCATTTTTATTAAAAAATTAGATTTGTTACTCTTTTTTTAATACACAATATTACTCTTAATAGTTTTAATATATAATTAGTATTATTGTTTACATGAGAACAAGTGTGATCAAGCTGTTACAAGAGTGTTTCACCGAGAGTCACGATTGTTTAATATACTCAATACAATTGATATTTCAAGGTTTAATTAAATAAAGTCATATGTTGTATTCCGTTGGAACGGTTTTTTCCTTAAAAATGTCTACTTCAACAATTCATATTTTCATAGATCAAATGAAATCAAATAAATAACGAAGAAACGTTGTTCATCATTCTAATCCTCGCATTAATACTACTTATCAACTTCCTGCTACGCTCCTCCCTAATTACCTTCCTGGTCTACAATGCACCTCAGTTTCAAATTTGCACCTCTAAAAGTGGGGTATAATGTCCCCCTATATACTACTTTTAACGATATATATATGTTTCTTTTCCATACTGTACAAGAATATGCGATATTATATATCATAATAGATCTACACTGTCTTGTTTCAAATTAGAAATACAGGTAATTGAATCTATGAATGCTCTTTAGTCAAATATGTTCTGTTAGGGCGACTAAAATTATTACTTAAATGAATAAAAATGAACATTTTACGGCCGACTATTATTTCATTTTAGAAGAATACCTTAAATGTTAACGGCTTTAATTTTATTATTATCTTATTATCAATTATTAATGAATTAAGTAAAACATGGAGCACAGGACGAAAAACCACCTTTAAGCAAGTCCTTAAAGGTGGCTTAAAGGTGACTTAAAGGAGCTTAAAGGCTATACGACCTTTAAGCCGCCTTTAAGTCACCTTTAAGCAAGTGCTTATAGGTCCTTAATGTCCAAACTTCTTTAATCCACCTTTAAGCCACCTTTAAGCACCTTTAAGTGGCATTTACGCTCCCTTTACACTGCCTTTACACTGTCTTTAAGTGGCCTTTAAGTCAATATTGATCAAGCTGAACAGTTTCATGTAAAATAAATTAAATTAATTGCATAATAATTTTTCCATTGGTGAGGGGGGGGGGGGGTGAGGAAAAAATTGCTCTGCTGGGTTTAGGGTTTGGTAGTTTGAATTTTTAAAGGGGCACAGGCTCTCTCTCTCTCTAACTAAATAAGTTATTCAGTTATCTTTTTACAGAAAACAAATTTAATAAAAATTAATAATTCATTAATTTTAATAATTAGTTTGTGACATATGTATTATATTAATCAACTCTAACTATATATAGATCTATTTGTAGATCTGCTTTTACATGTGAAATGCATGTGCGGGATATTTCTGAATTGACTGTCTAGACATGGTTTCGTTTGTTTGTGTACACCTAATTAGGGTCCATTGTTCGTTTAGCTCGAGAAAACCCCTGGAATCAACACAGAATATACATGATATACACAACAGGTGCTCCCTGTGTCCAGGTGCACGGCAAGAACGGTCCAAAAGATGTTGATGTCTATTTATACGATGAGATGAGATACGCCGATCCATTTATTCATCTGATTTATTCTCTGAGTATTATTTTGTCCCCTTGGATTCTAAATTAATTACTGTAGACGTATTTATTTTCCACGGGGTCATTATTCCTCGGAATCACAATATCAATTTAATCCGCGGGTAAAAATTTACGCGGATTCTTTGAATGAAAAAGAAAATCTTTTGAATAATTATTATTAAATTTAGTTCTGGGCGATTTTCATTACCTAGAATTTGTCCAACTTAGGACTTAAATTGTAAGAACTGTTCACAGTGAACAGTAATTATCGGTTGTGCACTGGTCGGTAGCCATTAGCTAGCCGTCTAGATGTTTATTAACTGTCAATTTATAGGTTCACATGTCGTTTAAATTATGAGTTGATCAGTTTTATCAATTAAAAGTCAGAGCACAAAGGGATCTAATAATTGCAGTAAAAAAACGGGTCGTAGCGTGTACTTAATTGGGTCATTGAAAGACAGACCCGCTTGGGGCTATTTGTCGTCTGACACGTGCCGTTATCTCAAGCTTGTTTGTGTACACCTAATTAGTGTCCATTGTTCGTTTAGCTCGAGAAAACCCCTGGAATCAACACAGAATATACATGATATACACAACAGGTGTGCCCTGTGTCCAGGTGCACGGCAAGAACGGTCCAAAAGATGTTGAAGTCTTATATACATATTTAACATTTTGCGTGCTTATAGCACATATTTGTCACACCAGCATGCGCGGTTTAGAAATGTTTTCCAGGAGGGGCGAGGAATATCAATTTTTTTGCAAGGGGGAGGAGGTCTGAGATGTATTTTCAATAATTTTGCTGTTTAAATATTTTTTTTGGAGGGGGGGGGGACCCCTCCCCCCGCCCCCACCACTTCTAGTTATGCGCATACATCATGGGGTGTATCATACATTGTGACTGCACATCTTGTGCACATGCCATTAATGATATTGTTGTTTAAGAATTGATATTTAAAAGTAATGCATGTAAAATGTTGAATTCAATTTGTTTAATCTGTTTTAAATGGGTTTTTTTTAATATCATGACAATTATCACTGACTGGAACGACGTCGGGGTCGTGTGATAGTATTGTATCTTTCTACTTGCAGTGGAAAGTTATATATTCGTGACTAGAACGTCAGTATAAATGCATGCATGTAATTTTAAAAGCATTGATCGTTTAAAAGTGAATGGAATTATAATCATATACTAGAGGTACAGCATGTTCGGATCCAGAAAAGGAGGGGGTGAACCGAGTAAAAAAATATAATTTTAACCACAACACTTTAATCTACATGCCTAAACAGGATAGATGTCACTCTTAAGCTCGTTTTACAGTCAGAGGCGAAGTACATTGAGTGACAAGTATTTTCAAGTTGGCAATTTTGGCTAATAACGTCTTGATTTCATACAACATTAATGATTTCTATTGACGCTTAATTCTATTAATCAATTTTCACACACGCATATATAAAATAATTCATTTTGCTTTTCTCCATTGATTCTTCTCCATATCCAGACAGCCTGATTTGTAAAAATATATGCTGCAAGTGGTGTTTCGATATACATATGTATATCAGTGGCATTTTGGCCAAAAACGTATTGAATATTCATAAACCAACCCAACTATTCAAGTTCTTTCATGACAATTAAAAGGGGTTATTTGGTCTTGAAATAAAATATACTAGTGATAGTGTGAGATTTCAACATTCATATACTATTTTTTATAGTTGCCCATTGAAATAAAAACTAAAGAGGAATATATGAGGAGATCAATATTTTGATTTATTGATGCATATCATATCATATCATATCAAAACAACAAATAACATCTCTCTCTCTCTCTCTCTCTCTCTCTCTCTCTCTCTCTCTCTCTCTCTCTCTCTCTCTCTCTCTCAATATGATCAATATGGAAACCAATCAGCTTAAATATATGTGAAATATAAATTATTTCTCCTGACCATTCTGTTTCATGATATAAAATATTAATTCCTTTCAAACAGTGCCCCAACATGGAGGCAAGGTCGGGAAATATGAAAATTAATGTAAATAAAATGAAATATCACACAATTCTGGAAAACGTAATAACTTTCCTGACCATTCTGTTTCATAATACATGACAAAAATCATTATGATACAGTGCCTCAACATGGAGGCAAGGTCAGTAAACATGAAATGTGTAATAAAAACACACTAGATATGTCATTAGCTTCTTGAACATTCAACTCAGAAAAGTTTAAGACATAATCATGATGAAATTGTGATTAAATATTGTCTCAGCATACACACACTCAGGAAGATTATCTGGTCAGACAATCTAGCATACAAAAAGAATCTAATTCTCATATATGACCCTACGATTTATTGGGCAAATACACATAATGTCCCTGCTAAAACCTGTAATGCCTCTAGAAAACCTATGACTTATTCGTTCTACGGGAATGAAACAAGATGCCCCACTATTTTCGTACTTGTTGGAAAACCACATCTCCAGCCCGTTTCCATATTTATGCCTATCAAAATATTCCTGATACCATGTAACCTTAGCAAAAATACGTGAAACGTCCCTACCATCTACAGTAGCAGTGTGTTGAAAGTAAAAATCCACTCTACATGGACGAGTATCAATCTGAGGAGAGCATCCACTCTCATCCAACAATTTGTTTGCCATTACATTAGCGGATCTTAATTTCCGACAGTCTAATTTTGAACCAAAAACCTCTCCAAACAAGACCACATAATTATATTTCCTTATAACTTCCCCAAGATTAACTAAGTCAAATGATTCAGATGGATACATTTTTTTGTAAGAAGCTAGTAAGAACTCACGGTCTTCTCTCGTCAACATTGCCATTTTGTATATGTTTGGCAGAGACACATATGATGCTGGGTCTAACTCAGAAAAATTGAAACTTGTTGATGTGGCAACTTTCAATACACGAACAACATCCACCAAACAGCTCTTTACGAGAGATACATTTTTTTCCATTTCAAAAAACCCTCCTAATACTTCATAAAGACTAGTAGATTTCATCGTTTCTCTAAGTGTTTCACAGAACTTGCTCGTCATAATCTTTCTCATAAATTGAATTTCAATCCCCTTATTGTTTGTATGCAGCTTACCGAAAGTCCCATTATAGCGTTCAAACGAGAAGCACCAATAGACATGAATAGGCCCAAAATCAAGCAAACACTCCTTTAAGTGGCAATGCAAATGCATATTGCAAGATATGCTACTTAATCCATACAACCTCTCAACAGATTTGCAGAAATTTAGAAGCAGAGAGTCAACTTTACCTATGTCCTCTTTGGATATGAAAGGTTTACATAGAATTCTACAAGCTATCACAAATTTTTCCCAACACCTATAATCCTCTTCTGGTAAAATCCCACAAAGTGCATATAGAGAGAAAGTAACAGTCCAGTTTTTCCACTCTGCAGCTGAAAACACGCCATAATTTCCAGATATATGTGTAGGAATTCTACCAATATCAGTAAACGAATTAACTTCCTCTAACCTAGACTCAACCTTTTCCAATTTCTTCTTGCTAAGAATATCTCTTTCTACCCATAATTTAAAAACTTTTTTGGCTGTTCCCAAGAACAGATTGTGCATAGGATCTATCACACAGAAAGTAATTGCATCAAAGTAGTTCAGTTCTATCAAAACACTGTTATAAGTCCCATACTTCTTTGCAAAAGATTCATATTCAGCCTTAGTTTTTGCATTTTTGACCCTTCTAGCATACAGATTGTGAAGCTCTTTAGTTCTAGGTTTCCAGCTTTGCCTATTGAATCCAGAATAATCTCGCCTTTCTCCAAAAGACCCCTCAAAAGACTTAAAACACTTATGACACCCTAACCTAGCTGCATGGGATTTAAACCCACAACACTTTCAAGCTGCTGGAATGTCACATGCAACGCAAAGAAGAGCTGCCCTAAAAGTCATGTCAACCCTAGACAATGAAGACTGTAATTTCATACCTTTCCACAATTGATTGAGTTCTGCAACAATGGGTTCTAAAAATGGATTCAATTTTGGTTCTTTCTTAAATGAAGGTATTAGACCAGCTATGATAATGTTTTCTGACCTGTACCTAATGTGCCTAGGAAGATTCAAAATAGCAAAATAAATAACCCCCACTGAATAGTCATTCCTGTTTTTGAAAGGCTGAAACCAGTCTATATTCATCATTAACCCAATTCCTCTACTGTCTGATAGAAAAGACTTATTCCCATAACTTTGAAATTTTTTCCACACTCTTCCATCATACACATCACGCATAACATCATCACTCTCCTCCCAATCTTTCCAATGCTCCCATACTTCCTTAATCTCACCACGCTTGAGCACTCTCTCCAATCCATCAATTATACTGTTATAACAATACACTTTCAAAGGATAAAACTTTCTTACATTTCCCTTGCAAACAATCTCTTTCATCAAATGGGCTCCACAAGGAGCAGTCTGTCTCCCTCTAACTCTCACTTCATTGCTACAAAGCTTTGCTACCCTCACACCATTTCTTTCTTCAAAACAATCTTGCAAATTATACAACATCAAACAAGATGGACACACAACGTATCTTTTGAAATTATCTCTATCTAAATTCAAAAACTTATGAGCCATATACAAGCTTGGTGGCAGTGCCATACAAAAATTCCTAAAGTATGAATTGTCAATCTGCAATCCCAATGTTTGAAAAAATACAAAAAGGTTTCGAAGAAGATAATCTAACCCATTGTCACTGACATGATGGACTGTTTGCCAGTACAAAAGCATGCCAACAAAAAACATTAGAATTTCACTAATATGTTTTTTATCTGTCCTTTGCTCCACTCCCATTTCACTATCGATGGTCTCTGGAGTGACTCCTTCCCAAATTTCTGGCTCGCTGTCCTCAGTGTCGGTGCTTTCCCCATCACTGCTAAGAGAGTCCTCACTGTCAAATTCGTGGTTACATGTATCTGCAGCCTCTTGAAAATCTTCATTTGTATTCTAAAAAAAACAAGTTACAACATATATATAAATAATACAGCTACAGTGAATTATTAAATTTAGTGTAATTAAAATTGGCTAGTTTCTTAATTCTTTGGGAAAAATTCTTATATTTTGCATATCAAAAATTTAAAAAGATGTAAAGCATTAAAATAGCAAAATAGATACGACAACAATTCATTTACTTTGATACCATTTATCATAATTTTATTTACCCTGCATTCTTTAAAAAATATATTTATTTTTCAATTTTGTGTTAGTAGAGAGAGAGAGAGAGAGAGAGAGAGAGAGATTTTAAAAATTACTAATGCTTCAAAAATTCTTGGTTCACACATACTAGTACACATTTTTTTTTTATAAATTCCTTAATTAATTGTACATAGATATGTAATTATATAAATAATCACAATTTTGAACTACTTGTATTTGTGGGAGTTCCATGGTGTGAGGGAAATAAACTGAATTGGGATTGTAATGTATTATGATGTCAATGATTATATTAAATGCAGTAATGGTAATTGAAAGGATAGGTATTTCTTTCTTTGTAAAAATAAACAATTTAAACTAAACCTTTAATTAATAAATAGATGACAGTTTAATGAACTGATGGATTACCAGCAAATCTTCAAAATCTGATGTATCACTGCTGAGTGTGAAGATATCGTCTCTGTCATCCAAACTCTTGATTCCAGAAATTTCCAAAGGGTCATCAGCTGGGTTATCACTAGAATCTAATTAACAAAAACTTTCTCATGAATGATGATATTGGAATTACCAAGGTCTGTCTTTATGCATTGGTCATTTTCTTTAATTTTAATAAACGAAAGGAACAAAAATCAGGTCTTGCACAACTTACCCGAGTCATCATCAGATATGTTGTAAAGATCTGAAGAGGAAGTTGCTGTTGGTGATGAAAACAAGGGTCGTGTAGTGACTTTGCAGTAAGGGCATCGTGAGGAATCCACTCCTTTTTAGAGGAATCATAATACTTCAGAGTATGTCTGTAGAAACTTCTTTTTGTGAAACTGCTCTGGCATTTTGGGCACTTTTTGCAATGTGATGGCATCTTGGTATTTTTTCAAGCCACAAGACTCCATCTCTCATCATCTACAATAAATGAAAAGTTGCTTAATTGATCAAATTATAAACAAATAATTGTTCACCTTATAGCCTGAGTTTTTGTTTTTAATATAATTTCATAATAATGTAGACTACATGTACTTAAGAAAATACCCATAAAGCACAAAAAAATAGCCTTCATTGCAAAAAATTAATTTTTATCTTTTAATTATTTTTGTATTTTCTTTACAAATACATGTATAAACAACTGAATCTGGAGAACTAACAAACAAAAAAAATTATGACAACAAAAACTGGCTGTCTCCTTTAGGTTTGTGAAACTCCAAAGTGTTTGCCTGAGCATAGTCATTCTTTACATTAATAATTTTCACAAATTATTTATTACATCATCTATCTCATTCTATATTTCCAATTTTAACAGTACAGTTACAGTGTAATCAAGTATCTTTGATTGAATGTTTATAGAACTAATTTGGTCTTAATTATATTAGTGGAGAAGTTCTTAACTAAAGTTAATTACCATTTAATTGAGTAATTGAATAATTATCTTTGAAATATATTGCTGATCTTTGTTTTGTTCTTCAACAGCTGGTCTCTTAATTGATTAATTGCTTGGTTGAAATATGGGTGTTCTATTTTTTTTTCATAACTAACTGGTCTTAGTCACTAGAGAAGTGGTCATTTTACAGTGATGGCAAAATTTGGTTTACTTGGTAGTAGCTACATTGCTAGACTGCAAAACCATTTTGATGGTTCCCTTAAAGTGCCTGGTGAAGTAAGATTCTGGGGGAAAGGTGGCCTTAAGACAGACAATATTCCAGACTACTTTTGGGATGAAATCCAAGCCTTCAAACCCGATTGTGTTTTTGTTCATATTGGAGGCAACGATGTATCTACATACTCAAGTCCGGTCCTCATTGCTAAACGCATTTTAGCTATTAAAGATGAACTCGAGCGTCGCGGTGTGAAGAAAGTTGTTTTTGGTGAACTTGTGAAGAGAAAACCTAATGCCAAATATACGCCAGGACTATCCATAGAGAATTTCGAACAGCAAAGGCGAAAAGTAAATGTGTATTTAAAGAAGAAGCTGGGACAGAGCCTTATCCGCTTCAAAGACATAACATTTCCAAAAGACTATTGTACAGACCTTGTGCATTTCAATGAGAAGAAACATCATGGAAGAAGTGGCATTGAGAAGTACTTTTTCCAGATAAGGAGAGTGTTTTTTAGCCTAAAGGTCCGTTGATACAGAAAGTGTTAGTGTGAAAACCATCCCCCCCCCCCCCCTTTCCGACTAACAGTTTACCAAAATCGTGAATTGAATACAGATGGTGATCGTGTGAAAACAATTTTTGTGTTTCTTTTTCAAAATAACATTTGACTTACTATGAACCTATATTGAACAGTATATTATATTGTATTATTGTATCGTTTTGATCTGCTATGTTTAGTTATTAATAAATAATACTCGCACACGAGGTGTTTCCTTTGATCCCCATACAAGACAATTCACAAAATGTTTAGGTGAAGCTGATGCTTTTATTAATGTTAACGAATTGGGTGATTTGTCTGAATTATATTATGAGAATTAATTTATTGCCTCGCTTACCTTTGTTTCTTGGTAAAAACGACTTTCACTTTCACTAAATTTTGATTCTCGATCCCGATTTAGTAAATATAGCAAAAAGGCATGTAAAATGATTTACAAGCAAATTCATTGTATCTACACAGATTCTAAGTTTCCTGTTTATGCTAATGTTTAAGTTGCTCTGCACTACGTCAAAATTACAATTAAAATCAAATATGCACAGGACTAGACCGCCCGCCCCCCGATTTAATCCCCCTATGTATTTGACATATAAATCGTTCATTATCGATAAATTTGAAATATTTGATATGGGGCACATGTTTTGTATATGACATTAAAACATTTCTATCAAAAGAGGGTCAGCTTCCCTTAGGGATTAAGTCGGGGGGGGGGGGTCCTAGCTGTCCTGTGCGCTTAATGTGTCAAATGACGTACCCAGTTAAGAAACAAGCTAGCAAGGTTGTCTTAAACAAAATAACGTAACAATATCAATAACTTTCATTGAGCGTATTCTGATTGTATTAATACGTATAAATTAATATATTATTGTATTAATACGTATAAATTAATATATTACGAAGTAAAACGGTTTCACATTTCTCCCTTTGGGCATATGAGCTACCAGCGTAGTTTAATGATAAACTGTTGCTATTTAAATTGTACAAATCACAAAATAAACAAAAAAAAAATGAAATGTCACAATTTTAATGGAATACATGGCGGGGGGGGGGGGGGGGGGGGAGGGGGGCTTAAACATGTATGTTTTTAAGGCATTTATAAATGGATAACAGCCACATATTGTTACTTATAGGTTTTATCTACATGAACGTAGCATCGTTTTTGAATAAATATAAATAAATATAATTTTTCTATGAATTTAACATGTATATGTAGTAACACTCGATAATATTTTGATTAAAAACCAAAATGGGTTTAAATTGATCCATATTTTTGTACATTAGCATGACCAGCTTCATTTATTAATTGGTGGCCATTTTGAATTTGAAAAAATATCACTGACGAACACGCTTTATACTTATATTTTGCTCATTTATATAACTCTTAATATAATTTTTTTATGAATTAAGACGTTTCTTAATCATATAGAACATTTTTTTTTTAAATGATACAGTCAAAAACCTGGTAAATTACAGGGCCATTATTTAAGGATAGTTATTTGGCATTTTTAAAATTTTATAATGGGGAACCCTGCAAATTCAGTGTAATTGAATGGTGAAAAACACTCGCATATATTTTTTCCACCGACACTTAATATATTTATAGAAATGTATCACATACAGTAAAATGAAAACAAAATAGTTAATATACGGAATTCAGTAATGCAGTCCACAGAGGGGATGGAATAAAATTCTGATCAATTTGCGTGGATTTCTTTCTTTTTTTTTCAAGAAGTTCTACTCATTGCTCTGAGTTGAGGTATGCTCTAGTTTAATATAGTGCGTCGGGTTCAACATTCATAGAATTGAAAACTAATATGTTCCATTCATGATTGTAGGAATACGATTTCGAATCAAACATCCGTCAACGACTTGGTGGTGAAAGTGTTGGCAGAACTTACCCAGAAAGCGAATAACGAGACCAGTTCACCAGAGTCATGTGGAAAGAAAGCTGGGAAGATCCTCATAGTTTCATCAGAGTGCAGTGTAAGTATGAAAGTTAAAACCAGCTAACGTTAGGCCCATTGCTGCAGCTTGATATTATACAGCATGTATCAACCCTGTCACAGTATTATATTGAAAAAGATATTGTTTAAAAATTTTTTAAATGATTGCCACATGAGATTCAACGGGTCAAGAGATGTGCTAATTAATCTGAAGTAAACATTCATTCATTGATTTCCTTCAATCTGGAAATTGGAACAAAATTTATTGCAACTGTTATATTAAATATGTACGTATTTTCATTTATTATCACACAAATCTCATTGGTGATTTGCCTCTTAACTTTGGAATTTGATCTGATATTGTGCAATGTCACAAATAATATCAGGTCAACCTGAATCTTTGCAGATTAATATCTCATAATCATAACAATTTTAATGTCACATTATGTGTATAAATTAGTTATCTTATCATGCTTATATCAAAGAACTGTTACAGAATAATTACTGGTAAAAAATATAAAAGTCTTGTATAATAACTCTCAGTTAAATTCCCTGTTGTTTGTGAATATGAATATTTCCATCATTATTCAACTAATTTTAATCCTTATAGGTTTGTTCATATTTTGAAGCCCTCTAAGTTTTGTTAAAAAGATCTTAATTATATTTTCTCATTATGTTTCTGTTTGAGTGTATAGCTAGGGCGCAAAGAAAAAAATTCATAGTCTTGACTTAAACATGGCCATCAATAGGAGGAAACTCCGCAAAATTATGTCTGTTGAAATTTTGAAAACTATCTATTATGTTTTGTTTCATCATTACAGAATGCTGCTAGAGAAGTGTACAAGACACTGAAAAAAGGTAATGCGGAGTTTGGTTATAATTTAGGAAAGGATGTAAGGTAATGAAGTTTTACCATCTGATTGTTCTCTACATATCATTCTCAGGGATTTTTTTCGACATGTTATGCTAAAAGGTGTACAAATAAGTGTAGATAGTAGAAGAATAGTAGATGTGGTAGAGTATACTGGTACTATACCAGTTATCGGCTAAGACCAGTTATCGGCTATTCCCGCCAAAATGGGGTTCGGGTATATTTTGCTTAATCATTCAAAAATCTAATATGTGTCTTATGGTAAACTAATCAAAAATGCAAAAATTGAACAGTATTTCTGAAAAAAATTGTATTTCAATAAAAAGTTGCCAGTTTCATAGTATCCAACATATGTCAGAAATCAACCTATAAATCTGTTGAAAATCTGCATTTTTTTAATACTATATATGCACTTTGACACTTATATAATAATCTGTTGTAGGTTCATCTGCCCAAGAAACTCTGAAACAACAAAAAGAATTATGAAGGGCGTAAGGGATGCATATGGGGGACGAGAAAAATGTCCATTCTCCAATGCAGAAATTGAGGGTAAGTGCTTTTTACCGGACTGTGTATATCAAAATGAATAAAAAGACATTTCATTGTTAATTAATTAAACTAATTAATATTTATTGATATAAGAGTGTCAATTATCCCTAAATATATTGATAAATTAAATGCTAGTTCCTTTTACATTTTCATTTCATTCTCCAGAAGTCCTGGACCATTTTCAATCAAACTTGAATTTAGCATTATGGTGTTTAAGCGGAACCAAGTTTGTCAAAATAAAGGAATGCTCACTATTTCAGTAAATGGGATGAGAGCTGTTACCAATAATTATTTTAGGTACCTTGAAAACTTGTAACTCAATGTAAAGTGTACAAATGAAGACTTCTTTTAAAATGAAAAATATGTCCTAAAAATATGTAAGTTGAATTGAAATTAATCTGAACTGTGGTAATAAGCCAAGATCTGAGCTTTTGTTACACAGGGAGATGAGGTTTAAGCCAAAGTTGTAACATGAAACAATTATTCTATTTAAAAAAAATGTGATAGACATTCAAAACATCAAATTAATCTCTGCACATCACATTCTTTCCCTAATTATTTCTTGTTTTGTAGAGGCATTGTCAAAGCCATGAAAAGAGTTTTGATCACATTTTAGTGATCATTGTGTCTTGAACTGTGACAAAAAGCGGTCAAGCAAGATAATATATCCCGCATGTGCACATAAAAACTGTTTTAAACCATGTGGAGAGATTATCGACATATTAGGGTTAGGGGTGAAGACTATGTAGGTTTTTTTAAAATCAAACAGTCTTTGTCATTTTTTTTTTTCAATTTTCATTAAGGAGCCTGCAAGCGATACTTCAAATCATTGAGGGATGCTGAAAGGAGAAAAGAAAAAGGGACAAAGCAGAATCATGTCATCATTACTAGACGGTAAAATAAACGTAGAGAGGTAAAATATTTTTTAAATTAATTAACAATGTTCTTTGAAAAAACTTTTATTTTCTTGTTCGATAATCATCTCGATTTAGAATCAAAACTTACTAAGTCTACTGCATACATTAGAGCTTTTCTATGATACATCCATTCTATTTTAATAGCTTCTGTTAACTATATGAAGTATCTTAATCAATGATCATAACAAATATATTGATCAAATTATACAGAAAGAATGATGAATTAAATTCACAACAAAGCCCATTTGAACTTGGAAACTTTCAAACAAATTTTCTGGAATTTACCAACACAGCATGGATACTTGATGACACATTGAAAACTACCTTATGATAGCTATAATTGGTTAACACATCCGACCAATACTAGGACCTGATTTTTCTAACCCTGAATATCTATCATGTATTAAATACTCTGATAGTAATTCCAAGCTTTTTAGAGTAGAAAAAGATTTACGGGGATAAATTTTGAAAAATATAAACTAAGCAGTAATTAATTAATTAAGATTGCATTAAGGTCTACAGGGACAAGCACATTTTTTTAAAATAAAAAGTAAATACTCAAAAATATTAATAAATGCTTTGGTGAAATGATGAATTTAATCCTGAGGTGTACAATAATTGTTGGAAAATAAATTAAATACCATATGTTTTTGGGAGTTGATTTTAATCAACTCTCCTATGCAGTTACTCAGACAAACCGAAAGTGAAACCGTGTTTGGACCTCAGCACAAATCATTGCTGCTGACAAGACTTAGTTCATGAAAATAATTGATAAATTCGATGTTATGTATGCTAAAGCATTGTTTTTCAAGGACACTTATTTATTTTTTTTTTTTATTAAATTTTTATTGTCATTTTCATAATTATTACAAGGAATTCAAAAAGACAAAGCAAATATTTATTGGCACTTATTTATAAATATCTTGAAAATAGTCAGATTTAATGTGGTACAAACAATTTAAATATTTTTTGTAGTCATATGTATTCCTACGCCAGAGTTCAACATAGTCTCGACGCTCGGCTGTCTCCGTAAATCCTTGTCGGAGATTTACGGTGTCAGCCGAGTGTTTGGTTGAACGAAACTAGAGTTCAATATTGCTTGTATCCATACAATTTTCGAAAAATATTTCTATTACTGATACATAGTTTGATGGAATTAAATTAATTGAAAAATTTCATAAATTAACTTGCATAAACTGACTTATGTAATAATAATTATGTAATAATATATATATATATTTCCATTTGTTTTAGAGAGCTGAACGACTTCGCAAAGCCTTGCCAAAGGCGAACTACACAACGAAATGCATGGAAAAAGTTGAACCAATTCTGGCAGCCCAATATATGTCATCAGAGGAATCGGACACGGAAGGTGAAGAACAGGTTTTTCGTGTCCGACAGTTACCATGGCAGAGATTAAAGGTCAGAAAGATGAAGAAAACATTGGAAGATATCTACCATGAACAACTGTCTGACCATCTTAAAGAAAACAAAAGGAGGAGGATATTATCAGATGTCCCCTCAAGAAGGAAGCCTCCCTCCAATTGTCCGGACTGGGTGATTAGGAGTGATTGGGATGCAAGTGAGGACAGAGAGAGTGAGAATGAAAGGGGTGCAAGGGAGGAGGATTGATTTGACTGTAAATTGTATGAGAGAATGAAGAATAAAAGGTTTTGTAAATATATTTATAATTGTATGTGTGGAAAGATGTTTGGGATGGATTTTGTGTGAAAGTCAACCACAATGAGTATAAAAGGGAAGGAACAGTGAGTGAAAGAATGAAAAAAAATGCCTAAATGAAAAGACAATGTTTGTTTTCTTCATGTTTGTTTGTTAATAAGTATTTAATATATATTGACGTACTTTGTATGTACTGTTTTTTTTGGTGTGCATATTTTCCATTTATATCTGCCTTCATGTTGAGGCACTGTTGCTGGCTTCTATTAATTATTTAAGCTTAATAGGAGTCAGTTGACAGAGTATATAAAAGGAAAATGTACACAATATTTTACAATTTCATATGCCTTTAAAATCATTAATTTATTGTGCAAACCTGTTTATAATATGTTTCTAACGTCATAGTTCTTGTCCAAATAAAATTTAATAGTGATATTAATTTTAGTTTTTTTTTGTTTTACTTTACTATTAGATGAGTACAAGCAAAAGTCTTTCTGTAATGTAAAATAAAGCTGTTTGTTCCTGACATAACTCAACACATTATATTTCTATTACCACAATGGTATGCTAGGTCACCTACGAACAAAAACTAATATAATTAAGTACCAGGTATACAGAAAGCAATAGTAACTTGCACCTCTATGTAAAAAAGTCAGAAAAATAACTATATGATCGCCTTGCAGTGTGAAAAATGATTAAAGAATGATAAGAAATAATCAGTATTCATCCAAGCACTTTCATTTCAAATAAATAGAACATTTGGTGGTAAAAGTAAGCAAAAAATCTGATTAAACCCTCCCATATCGTGAATTTTTAAAAAATGGCTTAAAGGTGGCTTAAAGGTGGCTTAAAAAAGTTTGGACATTAAGGACCTATAAGTCCTCCTTAAAGGTGGCTTAAAGGTGGCTTAAAGACAGTCTTTAAGCCGCCTTTAAGGACCTTTAAGCCATCTTTAAGTCACCTTTAAGCCACCTTTAAGCCACCTTTAAGCCACATTGAAACTTAAAGGTAGCTTAAAGGTGGCTTAAAGACCGTCTTTAAGCTACCTTTAAGCACCTTTAAGCCACCTTTAAGGAGAACTTAAAGATGGTCATTCATCCTGTGGAGCCTCTCATTTTTCACATGTTAAACCAGTATACAATATACATATAATAAGTACAGACAAGGTTATCTTTTTAAAAAAGCTAAGAAAGTCAACCAGCGGGATTTTAATTTTAGGACTAACGTGAAGTTTCCAGAACAAAAAAAAATGTGGCTGCACATTTAGTTTGCACTCTTATTGTTATTGCTGTAAAAGATGATATAGAGATAAGCGAGACGCGGTGTACATATACTATATGACTGCACACCTACTTAATACTTAAAAAGTGTAACTTTTCAAACATAGCTCTCTGAATTTCATGGCCTCGTCGCAAAAAACTACCAATATATTTCCACTCCAATCTCAAAAAGAGAGTTGGGAAGATATACGCGGACTCCGGACTGTGGCTGTCAAGATCCCTTGACAGTCTTCCAATACATCGGTGCGCAGTTTGACCTAGAAACTGACCAGTTTCATCATTTTACTAACAAAAGCTCTCTAATTACTTCCCAGATTTCCCATTTACGCAAGCGCAATTAAAGTGTCATCCTAACTTAATTAGTCAGCCCGCGGACTGACTAAATACATGTACATACTTATCCTATATGTTTATATATGTTTTCCTTTACAATTAATTACATATGCTGTATAAATGAGATAGTCTGATCCTATGCAACTGCATCGGTAAAATATATTTATACCAAATAAATGAATTGCTAATTTTATCTCTATTTATGATTACCATTATTTTTAAATAATTAAATATTTTTTTAAAAAGTGTTGTATTAAGTGCCGACCTTAGGGTCTCTCAGGGTTTTCTCAGTAACATCAGTGCCGACCTAAGGGTCTCTCAGGGCTTCTTCAGTACCCTAAGTGCCGACCTCATGGTTTTTCAGGGTTTTTTTCACAGGGCGAAAAACCATCTTTAAGCAAGTCCTTAAAGGTGGCTTAAAGGTGACTTAAAGGAGCTTAAAGGCTATACAACCTTTAAGCCGCCTTTAAGCCACCTTTAAGCAAGTGCTTATAGGTCCTTAATGTCCAAACTTCTTTAAGCTACCTTTAAGCCACCTTTAAGCCACCTTTAAGCATCTTTAAGTGGCATTTACGCTCTCTTTACACTGCCTTTACACTGTCTTTAAGTGGCCTTTAAGTCAATATTGATCAAGCTGAACAATAAAAACATATATTAAATGCAAAAGCTCTTTTATAGAGATGGGAGGGGGTCATCAGAGTGATAATATAATTTCCAAGGAAGGGGGGGGGGGGTGTTCCAGGCGGTTTTAATCGTCGCTCCATTAAACACAGATCGCTATCATCAGCACCGCTCTGATGGACACAGATTGCCGTTATAAAATTCTTTATAATTTTTTGGGGGTTTCAAAATTATTGTAGGTATGAGCGCAGTCTCTGTATCTTAATATGTGCATAAAACTAATTAAAGTTTGTTTGTTTCCTATTATAAATTAATCGGTGAAAAAAATCTCTCTCTCTCTCTCTCTCTCTCTCTCTCTCTCTCAGTTCATCCGGTTATTAAACAAAATAAAGATAATGAACCAAAAATGCATGATTTAATTTGTTAATCGGTTTAAGGTTTGTATTTTTTTTTTCAATTTTCATTATTTCTAACTCTAGATCTGCTAGATACATGTTAAAGATGAAAAGACTCTCAACTGCCTTTGTTATATCGGGCAGGATATTACTGCTTTGTTTGTCTAGACATAGTTTTGTTCGTTTGTGTATATCTAATTAGAGTCTATTGTTTGTCCAACTTAGAAAACCCCTGGAACTAACACAGAATATACAAGATATACACAGCAGTTGTGTCGTGTGCCCAGGTGCATGTTTGTGTATATCTAATTAAAGTCTATTGTTTTTCCAACTTAAGAAAACCCCTGGAACTAACACAGAATATACAAGATATACACAACAGGTGTGTCGTGTGCCCAGGTGCACGCCAGGGTTTCTAAAGGCGTTGAATCTTAGTATGTACGAGTATACGATAAGTCTAGTGAATAAAAGTTAATTTACATTTGTAATTCATTTTCAAAGTATTATTTCCTAGCTCTGGGTTTCAAAGATGTAACGTCTACAAATTAACGATACATGTATGTAAGAGTAAAATCTTGAGGCTAATTAATTAATGTACCGGTGATCATAAATAGGGGTTGATTATTTAAATATATGTATAAGGGTAAATATGTCAAATATACCCGGCCTGGCACATCATACAATTGTATGTACAAGTCATTTGCAATTGCCACATGCAGTAAATACGTCACCGGTAATTTGTAATTTTGTTTGTTATAGAATTGATAGTTTAAAAATCATGTACATGTACATACAATTACATGTAAATATTTAAACATATTGGAACGGCGCCGCGATCATGAAAACCGGGAAATTGCGGGAAATTGAACAAATACCCTAATAGTATCAATGCATTTAATAAAAGAAATGATTTCATTTTCTTTCTTACATTTTTATAGCTATAAATTAGATGAACGTATATCTACTCGGTTTAAATTTATTAACTAAGAAAGCCTACTATAGTGAACCTAACGGTTTCCATTTAGGTATAATATATTTTTGTTCACTGAAGACCAAGTTCCGTATTTCATTCTAAATACATGCATGCATGTAATTTATAAATTAGATATAATTGATTGTTACAAACTGAATGGTTTGTCAAAATCTTTTCAAGTAAACACATTCAATGCAGTGATTCAATATCCACTGATACATAGGATATAAAAACACTCATTTATATGTAAGTTGCCGTGGCGCAGAGGATGTGTGGTGATGCTAGTAAACTAAGGGTCCCGGGTTCAATTCTCGCCCTGGCCGGTTTTTTTTGGTGTTTTTTTTTCATTTTTCTTTCTAGAACAAAAACCGTTTTAATACCTTTTCTTTCATAAAGTTAATACATTTTGTTGGAAATTAAGCACAATATTGAATTAATTTTTTTTTAATGGCTTAAAGGTGGCTTAAAGGTAGCTTAAAGGTGGCTTAAAGGTGGCTTAAAGAAGTTTGGACATTAAGGACCTATAAGTTGTCCTTAAAGGTGGCTTAAAGGTGGCTTAAAGATAGTCTTTAAGCTGCCTTTAAGCCATCTTTACGCTTTCTTTAAGCCACCTTTAAGCAATACTTATAGCTTAAAGGTAGCTTAAAGGTGGCTTAAAGATCGTCTTTAAGCTACCTTTAAACACCTTTATACTATCTTTAAGGAGGACTTAAAGATGGTCATTCATCCTGTGTTTCCTCATTACCCTCCGTGCAAACCGTGCAGTTTTATAAATGCCAGTCAGGGTTTCCTCAAGGTTTTTTGATAGTCTCAGGGTTTTTTAATTACAGTAAAGATAAACATATGTAAAAAAAAAATCGATCCCCCATTGTGACCCAGCCTACATCCGGGGTATTGTTTGTCACAACTTTGAATCTAAACTACAGGATGTTGTCAAATAAGTTTTAGCTTTCCTGGCAGGGTTGGCAAAAAGCGGGAAATACTCATATTTCCCAGGACAGTGGGAAATACTGGTATTTCCCGGGAATTAATGGTATTTCCCGGGAAATACTGGGAAATAAAGTACAACTTCATATTATAGTACTTCATACTTAAGACATTAGTCTTAATTAAATCTGTAGGGATGTAGACAATAGTACACCTTGTCAGCAATGACATTTTATAATGGTCTTTGATTTTAACAAGTTTTGACTGGTCAGTAATGCATTGGTTATCTTTTATGAATACTCAAAACATGGTTCATTCATATACCATTATAATTTGTTTTAAGGCTTTAATCAGGTATAGGTGCATCTACACAGTTATCATAAACATGATATCAAAGGTTCCATTTTCTGGTTATTTGGTGAATATGAAAATGGGGCAAGAAAATTGTGAAAAATAAAGTGTGACTGTGTCACTACCTCAGTATGTAACACACCTAAGAAGAAGCCAATTTGCCCCACTCATAGTATATATCTCCCCAAAACAGGAGCACAAAACTGTCAATCGAATTATTTATTAAAACAACATGTGTGATTATTGATTTTTTTCTTGCAACACCTACACTTATTATAACAGTTTATCTTGTGCTTTGAATTATAAATCTGTAAAACACAAAACTTGAAGTTAAAAAAACTGGACTAAAATTTGTACATTAGCAGCTATAGAAATCTTTTGGAGTAGGTGATCTGGTGAGTTTAAGATTTATAAACTGACAGTGAAATGGGGAATTATAATATAAAATTGGTTTTTGATGCTTACTGTTAATATTTTTTATCATAAACATAAGTTTTACATTGAACAAACTAAAGAAATAAAGATTATAAATTTGTATTTCCCAGTAATTCCCAGTTTAGTGGAAAACAGTAGTATTTACCGGGACGGGAAATACCGGTATTTACCACCGGTAATTCCAAGCACTGGTATTTCCCGGCCAACCCTGTTTCCTGGCTGTTTTGTTTCTGAGAGGACGATTTTTAAAGACTTTTCTCTATATATTCTTACAAACAATCGCGACCCATATTATGGCCAAACACTACTCCCAGAGGTGTTGATTTTACAACTTTGAATCAACACCACCTGAGGATGCTTTGAATCATCTTTGCCTTAAAGTGTTTTGTGTCAAAAAATAGTTTTCTTGGGCCAGTGGTTCTGGAGAAGATGTTGAAAATGTGAAAAGTTTACAGATGGACAGACAGACAGACGACAGACCAAAAGTGATCAGAAAAGCAGACCTGAGCTTTCAGTTCAGGTGAGATAAAGCATGTATAAGGTAGTTAGTATTACGTCACAATGTAAATATGTGAGAAATCTCACTGAAACCGCAAATCTTACCTCAAAAGACTCCTGGCATATCATCTCATTTTAAAACATAAACAATCATATCTATAAAGTGGATTTAGCAAACTCTTGATTTCATCATCTAACTTTCTATTTAATTGTAATTTTAATTAAAAAAAATATTCATGGATTTGGTCTTTTGTTTCATTTAACATTCATGTTCATCACAGCCATTGAAACAGTTTGATTCTGTCCAGTTCCAATTACATTAAATTTGACATTTTTTCGATATTTCATCTTCGAAAATAACAAGGAAAATCATTTAAAGATATAGTTATCTTAAAAAACAAAATTGTTTAATTGTAAATAAAAAACATATAAGTAATCATGATGACAGTTTATACCACAGAGGCTATCATTTCCAAGATACATAATAACTGTGACTATACCAGAGTTGTACGTCATGAAGTAGATGGTGATGTGATGTATATTGTGGGTGCTGGTCAGGTCCACCCACCAGGTGGCGGTTGTTGAAAACAATGATACAGCACATTGATCATCGCCCCAGCTCAGGTCAGATTTACGTCCGTCCACAGCCTTACTGGCGTCATACGTGTCGTCACCTTGTAAGAATGGATACTGCTGGTATGCTGGTTTATTGAGGGCAACGTTAACTGTCAACAAACACACAATCCCATATTAACAACATTGTTTACATTTACAAAATTGAGTGGGTTCATTTTAACTAATATTTCCTTATGAACGATCTTTATGAACAAAAATAATTAAAGTGGGATATTATTTGATTTGTCCGAACAGTTCTTGTCATTTCATGTTATAAAAAGTCCAATTTTATAAATTATTTTTTTTTCATAAAAACCTGCATGTATCAAAAACATTATTTTATATGAATAGCTCTACCAAACCATACTTAATTATGATATTTTGTATCCTAATGTTTTTATCTAAAATAGTTTTTTTAAAGCCATATATTTCGGTAATAAATGTAAATATGGTTTGTGAAACAAACAGTATTTAGAAAATAAGTGAACGAATAATGCAACTTATATAACATACTAGTGATGAACAATATAGGTAGAGAACCATCTCAATTAGAATGGTTCTTTATGTAGAAGGGATTATTACATTATATACTACCTTTTTAATTAAATTTCAAATGAAAATAGCATTATATGCATGTAAACTCACCATAAGCCCGTGAAATCGCAACACTACTATCAATAAAACATGGACAACATATCTATCGGTTAATAGATCTTGTGAAGTTTAATTATACCCTACAACGTATGGGATTTTGCCGGAATATATTTCACAGTTACTCTTTTTTGCGGAAATCAATGACTACAATTACCGGATACCAAAACGTCAGATAATATCTAATTAGCATTATAAAAGGATTGGCTAGAGAACATGAATTTTGAAGAGATTGGCCAGGTCACCATTGGTGTCAGGTGATTTAAACTCAAACGTTATATTCAAGAAAAAAACATTATGGAAATCGAGTGAGTACCACTTGCACATATCAAAAAAAGATTTCTTTGATATTCATTGGTAAATGATTCTAAATATAAAGAGAGTGGTATCACAGTAAAAAAAAAGCGAATCAAATTACAAAGTTATGGGGAAAAGTAATTTGATGATTTAGACGATCAAAGGATGAACCAATAAGCAATTTACATTGTATAGATCATAAACATAATTATGTTCAGCCTCTCTCAGAACATACAGGGTTAATATTAGACATAATTTGGTGATTATCATCTGAATACAGCATTGTAATGCTAACTAGAACCAAAAATGATAAGATGGACGACGGGTTGAAGAAGATCGGACTTTGTCGGAAAGGTTTCAGGCTGAAAGAGTGGATGTTTCTATGATCAGATCACGTTCCGACGGAGAACTTGCAAGGTTGGGAGGTGACACAATCGAGGACAGACATAGGCTGAGGAGGCTGCGTACTCAGAAGAAGGCAGGCACGTAGCATCAGGGGGGGCCAGGGGGGCCTGGCCCCCCCACTTTTTCTCGCAGCAACAAATTTTTTAAAATTTACATATGAAAAAATGAATTATAATGGAGTTGGCCCCCCCACTCTTTTGGAAGTTAGTAAAAAATTGGTATGAAAATTAGAAAATGAGTAGTCAAATTGAATTCCCCCCCCCCCCCACGGATTAGGAATATCATGATTTGGAGGGGGAAAAATTTTGGTAGGGAAGAATTTTTTGGAAGTATAGTTGAGTCTACCCCCCCCCCCCCCCCCCCCCCCCCCCCCCCCCCCCCCACGGATTAGGATTTTGAAGATTTTTGGAAAACTTTAAATTTCACTTTTATTGCTTGTCAAGATTTTTTGGATGGGTCTGGCCCCCCCACTTTCAAAAACGATGCTACGTGCCTGGAAGGTACAGTGCATGATTCTGCTTCCCATATAAGAATAAGGATACGTGACATATTTCAAATTAAGCCTCAATAATAGGCATTCAAAGAGTTTCAGATAAATTAAATTGAGATGTTTTTTTTTTATTTTAAGAGTTGACTGAATAAGATATTTATTTCACTTATCTGTTTAACACCCACCTATGTTATATTTGCACTCGCTAGCAGTGTGGTTCAAGACGTCAGAAGTGACGCTATTTGTATAATGCAATCAATATCAGTCAAATATTATTATTTTTATTGCTATCCGTTTTCGTCCGTCGTCGTGGGAGCTGCGTCGTCCGTCGTGCGTTAACATTTTTAACTTCTTCTTAAAAACTACAGGACCAATTGTTACCATTTTTGGTGTGAGGCATTTCTATGGTAACAGGAATCTAAATTGTGGGCCAAATATGGAAAAAAAAAGCGCCAAATTTTCAAAAATCGTCCTATCTACTCCCACACATGTAGGAAAAAAACTGGTTCATGGTTATGATGCCCATGAAACTCTCTACCAAAATTGTGAAATCATGACCCCAGGGTCAGGGATTATCGCTCTAGGATAGGGCAAATATGGCCATGTAGTAAAAATGTGTTAAATTTTATAAAATGTTCTTCTCTACTCCCAAATATATTTGTTAAAAACTAAATGCATGATAATGATGTCGATGAAGTTTTGAAAGTCAAGACCCCTGTGTCAGGGTTTCAGGCTCTAGGTTGGGGCCAATATGGCCATATAGGAAAATGTATTATATCTTATAAAACACCTTCTTTACTCCTCAACATGTGGGCAAAGAACTGAATACATGGTTATGATGTCCACTAACTCCTCTACCTAAGTAGTGAAAATCATGGTCTATAGATCAGGGGTTCAGGACATTTTTTTTGGTATGGTAATATAGTGTTAATGCTTATAATGTTTTAAAATCTTGTCTATTCTCACACATCTGTATGAAAAAGTGACTTCATAATTATATTTACCAGGAAGTCCTCTACTAAAATGTTGAATTTCATGTCTCTTGGAGTATGGATTTTGACTTTAGGGCAGGGCAAAAATTGATGTACAGCAAAACTCGAATATAACGAACACGGATATAGCGAATTTACGGTTTTAACGAATTATTATTCATGTCCCGGCAAATTTCTTATATAAACCTATAGAAAATTGATGTATATAACGAACACGGCTATAACGAATTTACGGCTATAACGAAGTAATTTTAAGACCCCCGATGGCAAAATTTTAACGTATTTCATCATTTTTATAACGATTTTTTTTTTCCATTTCAAATTTCATTGAAGAAACATGCAATTTTAAAATGCATATATAAAATACTCAAATTCAAATAGTATACGGATTTTTTTTAAAATTGAAATGGTTATATTGACATTTTTTGTAAATGACGGTAATACTAATTTTATAACTTATGATAGTTTAGAAAACTGTTAGCCTGAAAAACCCTTAGATATTTAATAACGAATTCGCTATAATATTTTTTACGAATTGATAAACGAATTACGGCTATAACGAAGTGTTTTCTATGGTCCCTTGAAATTCGTTATAAACCATCAGGGGTTCAGGACATGGGGGGGGGGGGTTAATATGGCAATATAGTGTTAATGCTTATAATGTTTTGAAATCTTCTCTATTATCACACATCTGTATGAAAAACTGACTTTATAATTATGTTACCAGGAAGTCCTCTACTAAAATTTTGAATTTAATGTCCCCTGGAGTATGGATTTTGACTCTAGGACAGGGCCAAAATTGATGTATAGATGTTTATGCATATAATGTTTTAAAAACTATCTTCTTTACTCCAACAAACCTGAAAGGAAAGCTGAATTCATGATTTTTGTAAACCAGATCGTAAAGTGTTTCGCCAAAATCAAAGGTTTTATAGTTCTTTTTTAAAGATTTCATTACAAATATTTAATTGTTCTACTCCAGAATGAACCCCAATCAAGTTTGTGTATGGATTATATGCTACTCAGGTGACCGTTAAGGCCTACTGGCCTCTTGTTCTTATCTGGATTTTTTTTTTAAATGGAACAAGATACATTTTTTGTCTCTTTTATTCTTGGATTATTTACGGTTTATATCTTTTATGAAAATGTTTGGTTTGTTCACAAGCATGTGCTTGAGAAAAGAAAAACTTAAACTTTGGACAGGTTAAATAAAATCTTCCCAGTTAAGGAAGAGCTGATTGACACTCTTAATAATATTATATATATCCTTCCTCTTTTTCCACAGTATTTTTGCACAATCTGAGCAAAAAATCACGATAATTTACTAAGTGTTTTATGCTGAAAATGGAAGAAAAAAATCTGATTTGTTTTTTTTCAAACACAGCGAACGTAACCCCCAATTAATAAATTACCTGTGATTGCTAGGCTAGGCCAATCAGATTCCTTTGCAGAGCTTTTATTTTATTGGCTAAATTTCAATATTATTTTGTTTCTTTATAATTGCAAACTGCAATAATCCAAGAAACTGTTTTACTGGTATGCTGACACTGATATCTAAGACCTAGTGTTGCTTTAAAATACTACTTTTAGAGGGTTTTTCCTTCGAAATTAACATTGACCGTGAATTCAAAGGAAATTGTACCTTTAATTTAATCCAGGTCAGAAATGGACAACTGCAGGACAGAGTTAACCCACTCGCAAAAATCCGACATTGTTATTAGTCCCCTACCGGTTTTCACCGGAGAGGACTATAGCTTTCCTCTGCGTCCGTCAGTCCGTCCGTCTGTCTGTCCGTCCGTCTGTCTGTCCCACTTCAGTTTTCCACACTTTTTTTCTTTATGCGTTTGAGGAATAATATGAAATTTGCTGAACAGCTTCAAAATGTCAAACTACAGATCAAGTTTACACTTTTGTAGCGTCTGGTTGACATATTTTCGAGAAAAAATTTTATATTTCAATTTTTTTATGTTCGGGTTCGATATTCTGCATAACAGTGCATTGTTTTCACAATTTCCACAAACCGGTAGGGGGCGTGTATTGCTTATGCAATACTCTCAGAATGCTTGTTGACAATTATTCTTACTTGACTGACACAGAGAAGAAACTGATTAATTCAGGCTGAGTGATCTAATGATGGTGATCTCATACTTTCAAGCAATTGTATTTACTGCGGTAACCTTAAATATAAGGAAAATCAGCCTTTCTTCTGTGCAACGTTCTGATCAACAATAACGATGGTTTAAAATTTCTAATAACTCTTGATGGAAAATTCATTAAAATGATTCGGTAAACATAAACAGGTAAAATGCTTTTGTTTGTGTTTCATTCGGTTTACGTACTTAACTAGCATTGCGTTTGTAATTTGTTTGCTATACCTTACAATGCGTGTGACAAACCAAAAGTAAGCATTTCATTGTTAAAATTTGTTTTATTCATTTTTGTTCTATTTATTTTTTTTACTTTTTTGACCTCTGTTGCCTTAGTCAGAACCATTCTCTTTAATGTTTTGATTGAAACGAAAGTTATAATCTAATATTGAAAACATTTGCTTTTGCCTGAACTACAGAATGGGTGCACTACGGCCTTGCACTTACTTTAAATCTGGGGCTAGGCAGTTTTTCTTTTTCTTAGATTGACTAGACTAAGACACAAATTGATAAACAAACTAAAACTGAAATCAATCATTGACAAAACGAACACAATATACGCCAAGTGAATGCTATATTTAAAAAAAAGAGATGAATGGATCACATGCAGCCATGTGTGTCACTAGTAACAAATCCATCCAAGTGCATTCAAGAGGAAATTCTGAAAGGATGGATCGGGAATTTTATTCATTCTTAATTATGAAAAACCTTTCAGAAAAAGCATTCCTTATATCAGTTTTACTTAAAAAAAAGGACGCAACTCGGTTGTCTAAGAATATTTCAAAACATTTTAAAACATCGGACATTTACTGTATTGTTGTTGGGGGAAATTGCTACTTCACTGGGACAAAGTCATATATGAGAGAGAATAATCAAATACATCTTAGTATATTTAAGAAGAAATGTTTGATGTATGACTCATAAATTTTCTGACAAATCTTGTTTTTTTTTAAACTTTAAAACATAACAACAGTTGTTGTAATTAGTTAAAAAAACGCAGCTTCTTTGTTTGAGAATGTCTGAAGACAATGAAACAATGGGAAATGACTATTTTGTTGTTCGGAGATATTTCACTCCCGCGATACAAAGCTACATAAGAGAAAGAATATTCAAAAGGTAACAAAAAGTGTCGATAGATGCTTTCTGAACACGCCTTTGTAGAAGCGTTGAGGGAGCGGCATTCCTGCGTTTCACGCTTGTTGGCATATGGCTCAAAGTAAACCGCACCAACTTGTTAACTTCATTATTCCCCCTCTTTTCTTCAGTTTAACTGCTTTACAACTATTGAATATGCGTATAAATCTGGTCATTCCCCGGTTGATTTTGCTTTTCAAATACATGTACTTTGACCAACCATGTAAAAAAGGTGGTTGGAAATACAACAACAGTTTATTGCAATGCAATGAGTATTTACAACTTAAAAAGCGTTAGATAAGTGACACTGTATGTATTTCTTTTTTCAGACAATAAAGCAATCTTCTACCTACGACTAAATGCTCTAAGAAACAAACTACACCTATATTCATACTAAAGTGAAAGTGTGAAATACAAAGAGGAAGAAAATTGAAAGTCAAAAGATTGCATTGTATAAAGACAACAAAAGAGAGATCGGTAAAGAAAGAAAATAAAGATAATGTAGGAAATAACTTTGAAATTGGGAAAAAAAAAAAAAAAAAAAAAAAAAAAAAGATAATAAAGGATAAAGTCAGAAGGAATGTGGAAGAAGAAAAAGCATCATTTTGTTTTGTTACTTAAAAAAAAAGTATTTATAGAAAAAAATATTCACTTTATTATTGAACCATGGTTGGAAACTCACATACATAAACGACATAATAATATAGATATTCAAAAATGTTCCTGGGAATCACTACACATCTTGTCGCCATCTTGATAGAAATATGTAAAAAAAAATTAATGAAATGAAATGCAAAATATGTAATAATCATTATCTTTTCATTAACAAAACAATGCGATATTTATTATGCATGGGACACATATATTGTATACACCTTTACCCAGGAAATAATTCAAAATGATTACAGGATAAGTCATAGTACAATTGTGTAGGGCAGCCAATCAGCTGAGCAAAAAAATTAGCATAGGCAACGTGATTTAAATGATGAAGACTCCGCATTAGAAGAAGTGCAATGTTTCACCACATGTATTCAGTGAGTTGTTTACATGTATAATATCCATGCACATATATAAACACCTTGAAATTAGGAATCGATGCTTGCTTAGTCAAATAAACCTAAAAGGAATTTGGGGTGTTTTTCAATGTTAATTTTAATATGGTTAACTTTACATTTTGATATTGTACATCAAATCTGTTTATCAAATTGTTATAATCATCCCGTTTTTTGTCTATGGGGAAAAAAACTTCGATGGGTCGGGGTTGGGACATTAATGTTCAAATTAAGTAATTTGCGGGCATTTTTTATGTTAATTGGGATCGGGTTCCGAATTGGGTTATACTGTGCTGTTTAAGTTGACAAGGCTTAATCCAATTACACGTTGTCTGTCTAGTTTTCTTATGGTTTGTATTGCTATTCTTCACATCTTGCTTGCTACCTATCCTTGCTATCCTTGCTAGTATACCATTTATAATGAGGTGTTTTGATGCATCATTTGTTTCAAATGAAAGATAACCACATACAAAAACGATAAATAATGTGTTAAACTACATCATATGCGACCTTATGAATATGGAAAAGTGACAAACAGGCAAAAAAATGAATTTCAACTAATTGCGGTGTATCAAGAACAAAATGACATAAACGGTAGAGACAGATGATATCGACACAATTAAAAACAACTCATTAAGTATGCACCCAAAAAAATTAGGAATTATGAAATTGTAAGACAATTGTAACGTAGAAGGGAGTGATCGATATTTCTGTAGCTTCCAAAAAGAAACTTTATTGAAATAATCAAAAGATACGCATACGCATTCAAAGGCTGTAATATTTGCGACATCCATTTGAGAGACTTTCAAAACACCTTTTATCAATACAATAGACAAATATAATGAATTGTCTTAGGTAAAGATGACGCTCAAGCAAACGAGCTGACGGGATAAAAATAACTTAATTAATCTATAATGTAAATGGGTGACATAGTTCTGTATCTCAGTTTCCTCTACGGATATTTCAATGGATATTCAACAGTTGTATCTACATTCCGTTCACAGTTATTATTAATACAGTATTAACGACGTTGCTACTACATGTACCATGTTGAAGTTTTAATTTTGTTATCGTCGTCTAAAACTGTTTATACAATAAATAAACGTTACGCGTTTTATAAAAAAAAACACAAATATGCGTCATGATGAATTGTATCATTTTTGTTTTACTTTATATCTTTTTAGTACATATTCTAAGTTTTTGGCACTGCATGTTTAGAGAAAGTAATGAACAATTTAATTCAAGTGAACTAAACTTCATCAATGAGTATTAGTTTTCATTATAGACATAACCTATACAACAACCAAAATACTGGATCTGCACATTGTTGTATAGCTTTTTGATACAAAAAAAAAATGCTTTGCTTACGTCTGTGTCAACATACAAAACATTAGGCGTTTTCTCCTAATAATCTTTTCTTTTGAAACGAATAAGTGAAAAACAAATATGCATGTAAGTTGTGCGTTTTTGCTGTGTTCATATGTATTGAGACTATGTGCATAATTTTTATTTATTGATATTTTTGGAAAGGGTCTCGTTAATGACACTTTCAAGTGTTCCAGGACATGCAATTAAATATCTTAATCTTAGAATGTTTTTATCCGGTTTAAAGTGTATTTTATAAAACTTTAAGTCTCATTTGTTAAAAAATATGTAATATACTTTATATTTTTTTACCCATCAATTTCCACTTTTCAAGATGATTTTTCAAGAACCTTGTCTTTAATTGTAAATACGTATAAATGTCAGCATATAATTCAGCTCATTTCTAACCGTTTTGTCATAAGAATTATTTTTTTTTTTCAGGTTTCAGCGATTTTTGTGCAAAAACCAATATTTTGACCCCAGAATGTGCAAGAAATGTGCAATGGATGAAATTTTACCATTAAATATTTTGTTGCAATTACTTTGAGGTTTGGCGTTTTAGCCAGACTCACTGGACGAATATAAACAAAGCATATCACAAAAGGAATAAATAGCATTTACAATCGGAAAATATTTCTTAAACAGAGGTAAACAAATTGTTTGGTTTTTTTGTTGGCCCTTCTATTTTTTTCTCATTTTTTTCTAATATTTTTTAAATGTGTGTTTGTTTGTTTTGTTTTGTTTTGTTTTGTTTTTTTTTTGTTTTTTTTTTTTAGTGTTTTTAATTATTTAAAATGCAGTTCATTACAAAGGATTTATGGATAATAAAAGAAAATCATACATAGTCTTCATACACATAATGTTTTTATATATTTACAAATCCAAATATGCTTCCTTATTTGAACCTATATAAAAGCGAAAACGTTCAATTCTGTATGAACGTTTTCTTGGTTGGCAGGTGATAAAATCTTCTCAGAAGCCATTTTGGCTGCATATGATTTGATCACGTGACCAACCAAGTCATATCACAGTGAACTTTTTAAATTGCTGTTTATTTCTAATATATATCACATGTAACAGCATATTGTTTTATAAAGACCATCCATACTGAGTGTTAAATACATGCACATGTAATGAGGTTATGAAATATGTTATTATGCAGTTTAATAGATAGATATCCGTCTTGATTAGAATGCGATATTCAAATAGAAAAAGAAATAAAATCTATATAAACTATTACCGAAAACGATTGCAAAATTAAGATGATACAATTTGTTTTAATCTTACCATAAGCCTTTGAAATCGCCAAAAGCGCCATATAAGAAAACACCAATAACATTGTTATATGCAAATGCATAGAGTGAAGTTAAAATCAACTACAACGTATAGTAAATAACCGGGATTTCTATTTTATAGGCACTTTATTACAGGAAATAAATACAGGATACATTGCATCCATGTTTAGTACAATATTCATGGAGCCGAATAAATATTATATGGATGGAATTAATATATCTACAGTACCCGCAACGTTATTTTTTAGAATATAAACGATAGAATAGGATTCCCGGAAGAGAGGAAAAACGATCTCCCCAGCCGATCGCCGCGGACATTTCAGACCGAGATAAGATCACACGGAAAATAGTGGGTTCATATAGAACACAACTCTTGTTCTAAATAAGATAACAATCTGTCATAAATACCTCAGTTTCTGTAAAATAAAATTGCTTAAAAAAGAATTATATTACATACAAGTTGTTTACGCAGATGAACACCCCGCGTGCAATTACACATAAACGACATATAGTTTTAGGTGGTACCTTGTCTCTAAGAACTTCGATTGTTTACATTAATATGATTAACATGATAAACATGTAATATGTACGGTGCGACCGTTGTGGCGAGCGCGGCTCATGATTTAATATGTATATCCCCCTCCTGGTATCAACTGTCAGGAATACCCTAAATTTGTTGAAATCACTGGACCCTGTTTGAAATCTATTAGATGTAAGAAATCAAATGAGTGCAAGTTACATTTCAATATTTCTGAAGGAATCCCCATTATTCCTTAGATTTTGCAATATTTTGAGAGAGAAAATTATATTTCAGTTATTTAATTTACAGTTAATACATTTAGAGTTCAGTATATGTACAATGCATATATAGTCTTTGATAATTTTCATCTTGCTTGTTCTGGTAAGAGCGTGAAATAGGAAACCATATTTATAGGGAACTGCTGGTCTGATTATAACAATGCATTCCTGCTCCGAGTTACTGATGCCTTGCCGGTAGAGCTCGCTTTGCTCGCGTGCTCCGCTTGCTACTATCTAATTTAATTTTGATCAAAAGAATTTAGACATTATTATGATACAATGCTGGATAGAATCGTACCTTACTTGTTATATATATATATATATATATATTATCATGTACGACACACAGGACGACTTGAAATATTGATTGTTATATCTGAAATAATCAGTCTTTATTTTTTTATTCTTCATTTCACAGTTATGTTACCGGAATTGTATTATATGATTATATTTTGTATTATTTACTTCCAGAACAGCAGATCATTAAGACATATCAAAACATTACATTGATATAAAGTCACTTGGTTATAAAATGGTATTAAACGATCAACACGATAGGATACAAGGAAAACCTGTTAGAATTTAATGATGAAAATGATTTGATCAACCAACTATATGATAAGATTAACGCATGATACACTTTATACACACACGATACGTTATGATCGAAACACGATACGATAGGACACGATTGTAAAACATAACGTTGCGAGTACTGTTATCTGGTCAGTGATATCGTCTTTATAGCATTTGTTTTATAATAACGTGAACGGTTGTAATAAATATATATTATGCAACATTTCTGTTCTAATTAACAGTGTCACATGTAGGAAAACCCATATGAACAGATCCAACAACACGATGGTTTTTTTTCTGTTACAATGCATATTAACAAGTTAAGATTTAAATAACGCCCGTTGCATTATGAAATACTCCCTCAATATGAGTCTTTACTTAAAAAGATATAACATAACATACTTCAAATTTCAATGATCAGACAATGCTGTGGATGTGGTGTTGCTTTACTTTTTTGCCCAATTGTGTTCGTTAGGTCGTTGATGGCTTTTCCGTGGCGTGGCTAGGACAAGTTAGAAACCCGGAATCTACCACTTTATCATAGCGACACCACTATCATAACGTCTCCAATACTATTTTATGAAAGTCCACTAGGGGTTATATGTAGTGGTATGCTATTTAATGTATTTAGATCCTCAAGATCTTTGTTCCAACATGCCCACACCTGGCAGAAGCCCTAGTCAAGGCTTTTCCGGAATGTCTCATTCTCTACATGGAGAGTAGCCCGTGTCCCAGTCTGTATAAAAAAAAGAGGCAGAAAGACAGCTTCCAGATGACTACTCTTTTATTGAGATACAACCATTTTATATGATATGTTAACAATAAATATCAATATTGATTACAATGACATTAATCAACATTAATATTCATTACAAAATTATCTGAAAATGAAATATTAGTTGAACCCTCTGAATGTATTTACTTTACTTTTGAGAATGCGCACAAGCGTTATAATTTATCTTACCTGTATAAAAAGAGGAGGCAGAAAGACAGCTTCCAGATGACTACTGGAGAGCTGTGTTTCTCGCAACCCCATTTTATACGCACGGACACTGCGCTACAACATTCTCCCCCTAATAAGTAAATGCGATCAAGTGCATACTAATGATCTAACGCACCGTGGTCAGTAGTAGCATTTTTTTTTAGATTTCTGACCCGGCGTCGACAGCTAGTCACTGGACTTAATAACACATTTCTCCATGAACATAAATATACATAAATAAACATGCATTATCTATATAACGCATGAACTTTCACCGATTTCTATAGAATTTCCGTTATGATAATTGCATTAAATTTAGCAAGCTTCATGGTTAATGCAATACGTCAATATTTTTTTTTTACCAGATAACCACTTGACTCCATGTTTCAAAGATTATGAACGTTTCAATTTAGTTCACGATAAATAAGGAAACACTTTAATTTTATGGGAAAACAAAACCCTTAAGGAAACATGTGTATAATATATCGTCTTACAACAAGATGTACATTATAATTGAGAAGTGCGGCATTTTGATTACAACTTGACCTTACATTACAAATATGCATTCATGTAGTCAAGTCATTTTAATTGTACCAAACAAAATGAACTCTCCCCCCCTCTCTCTCTCTCTCTATATCTCCCTCTCTCTCATTAATAATAACATAATCATTATCATTATTTCATGATGTGAAATTTGACTATTATTTATATGATTTAGAAATTGTATATGCAGTGGACGCTAGGCAGTTCGTTGCTGATAAATTTGTATCATTGATTGACATGATTCTGTCTACAAATGCAACTTTATATCATTAGTGGATGCCGTATCATTAGAAGTTACGATAGTGCGTTACCCGATGGCATTCAGTGGAGGACAGTTTTTAAATGCCTAATGTTTTTTTTTAAGTCTTCTTTTTTTGTTTTACTTGCGTCTATGTCAACAAATAAAACCTTAGGCGTTTTCTGGAAATAGTCATATCTTTTAAAACGAATAAACAAGACACAAATGTGTTTTAAGTTGTGCATTTAGATTGTTTTCATATATAATACGACTTTATACATAATTTATTATGTATTGATATTTGAGAGGATTTCGTAATTGACACTTGCAAATGTTCAAGGACATGCAATTAAATATCCAAATCTTAGTATGTTGTTATCCGGTTGTAAGTGTACTTCATAAACCATTGAGTCTAAATTTATGAAATATATGTAAGACACTTAAACAAATGTATGGGGTTGTGCTAAATTACGTAAAAAAATGTCAATGCTATTGAACAAAAAAATACTAAAAAAAGATTGGTTGGAAGAAAATGAGCATATATTCCTTTATTCTGTAGATATAAATTTGTATAAATCATCATTTAAAGGAAAACGTATTTCTGGTTTTTCGAATTGCAAGACGTGAATTTGTTTAATTGTTTAATAAATCAAGATTAAAAAGGAATTAGTAACTTGGCATGATAAAAGTAATCAGTGTTTAGAATCTAACAAGGACTATATTAATTGCAGAATATTGTCGTAGGAAAATAAAACATGTTTTGAAGTTCAGAAATGCTGCAAACTAATGCGTCTGTTTTAGCATTTTTTTGTCCCCCGCCGCAACGCTGAGCGGGGACATAGAAATGCCGGGCGTCCGTCCGTTGTCCGTGTTTCCGTCCGTCACACTTTTTTCTAAGCGCTCTCATGCCTACAAATTTTGATGGATTTTCATCAAATGTATACCAAGTGTTTATACTACTATTACCTTGTCAAGTTCGAAAATCAGCATTGGTTGATACTTTTTGTTGGAGTCATGGGACTTTGTGAACTTGTAAGCGCTCTCATACTTTATTGTAAGCGCTCTCATGCCTACATATGTTGACTGATTTTCATTAAATTTATACCAAATGTTTATACCACTTTTACATTGGTCAAGTTCGAAAATCAGCATTGGTTGATACTTATTGTTGGAGGTATGGGACTATGTGACCTTGTAAGCGCTCTCATGCCTACACATTTTGACAGATTTACATTTAATTTATACAAAATGTTTATACCACCTATACTTTAGTCAAGTTCGAAAATCAGCATTGGTCAATATTTTTTGTTGGAGTTATGGGACTTTGACAACAATAATGACTCCGTTTTATCCAAAAACTGACGTTGTAAGCACTCACATGCCTACAAATTTTGACGGATTTTCATTATTTTATACCAAATGTTTATACTACTATTACCTTAGTCAAGTTCGAAATTCAGCATTGGTCGATACTTTTTGTTGGAGTTATGGGACTTTGTGACGTTGTAAGCGCTCTCATGCCTACAAATTTTGACATATTTTCAATAAATTTATACCAAATGTTTATACCACAAATACTTAGGTCAATTTCTTTTAGATTGTAGGATTTTGGATATATTTGTGACTGGACAAATAAAAAAAAAGGGTGGTGGGGGTAAACAAATGTTCCTCCCAACCTCCGAACACATTTTATTCTGGAACAGCCCTGAATGTTCGAAAAAATTGCAATCTCATATACAGTATACTAGTATACTGCTTGACCGGCGGAATTCTATTCTTGTTAAATAATGGCATTGGTGTTAGATTTTTTGACTAATGAGAACTAATGTTCTGATGCCTGGTTTTCAGAATATATTTGTATATAATATGATTTGCCCATTAAATTACATTTTATAAGGTTTTTAAAGAACCCATTCTAAACATTAATTTGTTTGAAAAAAATCTCTCGTATTAAGATCAATTCCTAGCAAGAATCAAAGATTTATGCCACGCATAGTCACCAATTTTTCTTATATTTCTTACATGGACACACCTAGGTGTAAAACGCAAAATAACACTAAAAGTTGGTTGCTAGGGGTAACCATTGCCAAAGTAATTGAGGCTAAAGATGGAAAAATAGCAAAACTTACCTACTTTGAAGCCATATTAGAAGGTTTTGCCCACTAATGTAAACTATCAAAGACATAAAACAACCTTTGTCTTATTTTCAATTATTTAATTATTTCAGAACATTTTTGTAGAAACTAATACTTATGAAATGTTATCATATAAACCGTTACACATTTTTGAAATAAGTTTTTTGCGGTTTTTTAATTAGCCGAAATGGGAAGATGTACAATTCTTACATCCATATCAATATCCATGCTATAGTTTCTATGACATTTGACATCCGTTGCTATGGCAACAAGGCCAAAAAATAGGAAAAACTGAAAAATTTAAGATGATTTTGATATGCTTTAATTCCCGATTTTAGAATTTTTTTTAGCTGGAACTTGTATAAATATATCATTTTTTTCATTATATACCACAAATCATCATTTTAAGTAATTAAGATATACCACAAAAGCTTTGTTATGCAACAGAGAAGTATAGTCGCTATGGGAAATTAAGTTGCGTTAAAAATCACACAGACAGTTTCACTTTTTGAAAAGTCCATAGCAACGGCAGTTATTTTTAGAAAAATTCAGGTTTTTTTTTTCAAGTGTCATTAGAGTTAAGGACATACTATTATATACATTACATTATATTTATTCATTATAAGTGAATAATATCCATTCAAATATGCCTAAAAATATAAAAAATTTCCCCATTTTTAAGCTTGTTACCATAGCAACGGTTCTCAATTTTTATATTTAAATTCTTAACTGCACAATCATAATAGTGTTTACCAAAAAAAGATTTGCAATTTTTATTCAAATTAAATGAAGAAAACAGATTTTAAAATTTCTGTATAGTAACCATGGAAATGCCCTAAAAATATGCGTTTCTCCATTTTTTTTTTCTTTCCTTTGAATTTTTTTTTTAAATAATATATTCTACCCTGGAAACCCGAAGTTCTGCACATTACTCACAGTATTTTCTTAAATAAGCATTAAAATGTCATTTTTACATATTTACCCTCGGTTACCATGGCAACGGCACCACATAGCAACAAACAAATAGTGTAAGGCTTTTTTACTCACCAAAGTCTATCAAATTGTCAAGTATGAAGAAAATCCGTGACTATGCGTGTCCACCGAATTTTGATTCTTACATAGAATTGGTCTTAAATGGTAAAAATATTAGCTCCTCTGTCAAATCATATCTTTATATAAAAACTTGATATAATGTAAAAATCAGAAATATTCCAATATTAGAAGCATAAAGAATAATCAAAATATCTTCAAAATTTAAGAAAATAAGAGAACATGCGGTTTGAGCAATATTAATTTTTAGTTTGAATATTTATTCGAATTTAGTAGTATAAGCTGATAGATATTCCGACATTCTATAATTTCATTGAAGATTATAATCTTCATATCTTATATGTCTAAATAACTGTAAAGAGCTACAGTAACTTTCTTTAAGTTGAGGGAGTTAAGTTAAGTGGCCTTGACCTGACCTTTATGTGAAAACAAGGAGGTCAAGTTTGATAAAACTACTAGAATCCTATGGTTATATGATCTGTTTGACTATCATGAATTTCTTATTATAAGAAGTATGTTTGATAAAGATCCCTTCCTTATCATGTTTAATTGTCCTTGAATTGTTATGTCTGAATCAAGGTTTAGTGTATGTTACATGACGTACAGACAAAATGTGCATTAATCCATAACCACGTAAGGCTAGTGTTTATACCCTATAAAAGGTACTGAACAGCGCTATTCAAGAATATTATTATTTACAAAATGGTGCAACTCCTTGTCGCTTCAGTACACAATACATCGAATAACCCTTGAATTGTAAAATAGCAGAGCATATCCAACTTCATTTTAACAAATAAAACATGTATAAAATGAAATTGACCGTTGTTATTGTTTTGTTATTTAACTTTTGCAACAAATATGAATATTCTTAATGAAATAATAAAACATCAATCACTGCAACAGTAAAAACTAATTTGATTGTATATCACAATCATGTATATCAGAAACAAATGTGTTCCTTTCTTCCACAATTTAATTACAACATCCATTTTTTTCTCTTTTTGTCTAAGAGGTATGCTTTTCGGCACACTACACTAATTTTGAATATCAAATATAAGTACACGCACACGTATAAAAATACGTCATTCTAATTAAAAAAAAATAATTATTTTACATTTGGTTTTTTTTCTAAAAACACATTCAAACGTTTTAATAATTGGTTCAATGTTACATTCATTGTCTAAATATCTTTTTATTTCACTTTTTCTTTTATTGAAATAAAAGTGAATGTGTTGATCGATAAAGATATAGGTTCAGTATATATCGATATGTAGATATAACGCTTTAAAAATATTGAGCACAATTCATTCAATGTGTCTTGTGCTGTTTTCAAATAAACATAAGTATTTCTAAGGATGCATCAACATATAGCTCTTTTATTCATACAAAACAGTTTTATGAATATTTGTAGAGTTTACATTCTATTCTACTACAGTTATTGCCGAGATCAAAGAGATGCCGCGGACATTATTCTCTAATATACCACGAACGTCATCAGTAAATTATCAGATCAGAAATACCTATTTGTCTCGCACTGATCATGAAAGTACAAATTCAAACCGTAATTTTTTTAACCATGTCAATTTCACGTGTTAAATCCAGTCAAAAGGATGTGTATTGCCTCAAATGTTTATTTTTAAGAGATCAATGCGGCTGTTCCTAGGACCTCCCTAACACATTTTCACTGCATGTTTTTACATTAAATATATCACGTTTAGTAGTAATAATCGTATTAAATTGCCCTTAACATATTAGGAACATGACTCAAAGATATTTTATAAATAAGTAAAGAGTATTAAAATCCAAAGAAAACGTCTGTCGTCTGCATGTGATTCCTTTGATCGATACACATGTAAACATTACTAACAAAACCGTTGGGGTTACACGGAACAGCCGTCAAAATGACCTAGATCGTCTCTCTATAGGAGAAACAATCTGTAGAAATACTGGGCTGTTAGTAGAATAGAAATAAAGTTCTTGTTATCGTGAATGTTGCAGGATAACCTCCTCGGTCTCGAAATGTTGTTTGAAATATAAAAGCCTCGGCTAACGCCTCGGCTTTTATATTTCAAAACAACATTTCTCGACCTCGGAGGTTATTCTGCAACATTCACGAAAACTCGTACTTTATTTCTTAAATAACCACACATCTGCTCGATCAAGACTCTCTGATTATCAGAAGAGATCCCATGTCATATTTGATACATGCACAGTGATATAATACTACATGTATCCTTAAATGTCCCTTGGTGAACATGGTACCTGAAAATATCAGCAGTACGATTTTGTTCTGCTCTGAGGGTTTATGAACTCTTTTACCCCTGAGTTTTGTTTGTTGAGGAATCGTGACTCTGGACTTTCCATCTGATCTGGACATTTGCAAAGATATATAGGTAGAATTATACCTGCATGAAATACGTACACTAATTGAAAGACAAACAAACATTAGCATATACAATTAAACGACTTATGTGTATGCATATAGTTTCATGTACATAATTCATATGTATTTCAGTTGTCATTTTGTTCGCTGCAAAAATATATATTGTTTATTCACATTGCTATTTTTCAGTGTTTATTCATTACATATATAGTGTTCTCTTATTAAAGATAGCATTATTCTAGGAAACTTACATTAATATACTTATCGCTTTCTTTATGTGGTCATTACTTCTGAGCATTCCATAGCGTAGTTTACATATAATTACATTTATAAAAGATCGCATGTCACTGGAAACAGATTGCAAAATGTTAGTCATGATGAAAAAAGAAATAATCAGTGTTTATATACGTGTAAGCACGTTTATTTGATATTGATCATTATTTTCAATTTTCCCCCTTTATATATAATTATTAATGATAAAATCAGAAGACTTGATATTTGTACAAAGACAGTCATCCCCTGAATCCAAGAAGTTTTCCTCCAATACAGACGATCAATTTGTTGTAATTCAAGTGCATATATTTTTTTTCATCATGTTCAGCCTACCCAGGCAATTTGGGAAGATATATACATATATTTCTAAGACAAAAAACAAACCCTGTACAAAAAGAAACACAAATGAATTAAATAAATGCTGCACGCCTTATATCTTGAATATCTTAAATCGTTTGCAACATAATATTGAATAAATGCAGTTATACTTCGTCAAAAATATTACAAAATCAACACTGTTCTGTGCTAGTTACAAATGTAATATCAAACAAAAATTTAACTTTTTTCTAAGAAACATTTTTATCTAAATTTGATTTAATTATTTTTTAAACTTAATTTCCACTAAACTTCAAGACTTATTATTTATAAAATCAAGATATATGAATTAAGTCATTGTAAGTATAACTAATACACTGAAGTAAAACAGAATCATATCAAAGTAAAACAAATATCTATTTATCTATCCATCTATATATCTATCTATCTATCATGCATTATCACTGGTGTGAGATCGGCTTGTCCAGTGTGAGACAGCAATGTGAGATATTTTGGTCGTTCACTGTGTATTACTACGCTGCTGTAAAATGTAAACAGACATCGTTTATGAATGCTGTAAGGGAATGGACAAATATATGAGTCATTCGTTTGCTTACTTGAGTACAATATATCATACGTTCATCAAAAATATTGTCGTATACTTTCTTTTTCACTTGCACTGTTTGTAGCATGCAAATAGATAAACCGAAAGTAAACGTTTGAACGTCATAAGATATGTTGTCAGACACCGTTTTTTCATGCCAAATAATGGAAAAAATAAGCATCTATTACATACTCGTACATAGCAAAATTCCACCTTGGGGCCAAAATACACGGTTAAGGACGGTTAGAATTTTGTCCCCTCGGTGGAATGTCACTATCCCTAACACGTTAAAATAAATGATTCTATTAATGTATCTATCTATCCGTATGACAGTCCGTCAATAATCCATCCATACAATCATTTAGGCATCATTACTATCCATCTCTCTCTCTCTCTCTCTCTCTCTCTCTCTCTCTCTCTCTCTCTCTCTCTCTCTTTTAACATAATGCATACTTTCAGCGATGTTTTTGCATACTCACGTATGTTGAACATTTCACCTTGATAATATTTGTCGCATCCAGTGAACCAGTTCCCATTCATATGGCAGGACTGACTTATGCTACGACTATTCTGTATTTTTGCAATAAGTTTATTGTAAATCTGTTTATGCTATTTCTTTTAACCCTATATCGAAATTGTAAAAACAAAATACCAATATGCCGTACAACCTTAAACAATAACTATTATTTTAATTTCATAGATATACATGTATATATATTTTTTTATGATGAAAGCTGCTAGTTGCACATACACTTTCATGATTGTCTATTTACGTGCTTTAGAAAAATCCCCTGCATAACCAGCATCACATCCGGTTAAACATGATCCATTCACTTTGGAGCATTGGTTTAAATCACGGCAGTATTCACATGTTTCGTTACATCCAATACCATACGATCCTTTGTCGCATTCTTGTATGAATAAAAATAGAACAGACCAATTTATGTCAGGTCGGTTGTTTGTGAAATTCATGATGGCGTCAATATCAAAATCACTTTGAGTTTTAATCATTCTGTGCTATAAAATTCCAATTAAATGATATGAATGTGCATACTATGAATGATATACTGAACACACACTGTTAATACATAATACAGAAGTCTATGTTTGTTATAAGATTGTTTTAAACATGTTTATGTTATCACCATTTACCACATCTAGTGATGAAAGAGAACATATCTTGATACGCTGTAAAGAAAAATTGACAAAAGCTGGCGTCATTATGATAAGTTTTTAATGTGGCGTTAGTTTCGAATGTACCTTGGTGGGTGACTACTCACGTGTTTTACATAAATGCCCTTCATAACCAGCATCACATCCGGTAAAGCAAGTTCCATTGATATTACAACATTGGATAATATCATGACAGTATCCACATGTATCATTGCATTCAAGCCCGTACGACCCTCTGTCACATTCTTAAAATATAAAAATCAATGATAGTTATTGGTGTTTGTAAAATACAACAATGGGCACAATCAACCTCTTAAGTCATCTCAAGAATAGCGTTGACAGTGCTATACTATGCTATGCTATACTAACGTTGACAAAAGCATACACTTTGATATGGCTTTCTGTTAACCTTGTGTGTACGTGCATTACCTCTACACATGACTTTTTCATTTGGTTGATATGCTTTTTTGGTTTTTTTTATATCTGTGCATTCCTATTTACCTACTACATAGATGTTTATGTTTGCCTGCGCATTTGCACTAGCTTATTGAGAAATGGTCTTATTGACTGATCGTCACGTATTATCATACTCTATCATTAATTATGAAACGGTCCAATGGTAACTACAAGTCACTGCGGTCAGTGACACCGACCAGTATATAACATATCAAATCTATAACTCATCTTCATTTATTTATCATCTTATATCTTGAAAAATCAAACACAATCAGTCAAAAATAACCCTTACAATATCTAGATTAGATTCAATGGTCTGATTGAACAACTATACATCTGAACACACTGATGCATAGGAAAACACTTTAAGGATATGTGAACCTGACATGAAACTAATTGAATAATTGAAAAAATTGTTTAATCAGACTCTAATCGATTTGTTTTTGTCAAAAAAGACATTTTAAGCATATGTTCGTGAGTTCGCTTCCATGGCAACGACCTTCAAACTTACCCATGTTCAAAAAATTAGAACGAGAATAAAAAAAAACCTAAATGCAAATTAAAAATGTCATAAAAGACATATTTACAATTAACTAGAAAAATGTTCTCACCAAAATATTAAAAAGGTTAATAATATACTCTATTTATCTGAAAATGGATTATAAGAATTCCTTTTATTTAATTCGCTATTTTAGTTTGAATTTCCTCTGATCACTAAAAAAGTGACATTTTTTGACGTGTCCAGAGCTAGAAAAATTGCAAAAAATACTATTTCCTAAAATTACACTATTATTTTTTTAATGTAACTTTGAAGAAATGATAAATAGCAAAAAATTAGTAATCAATAATTGGCATGTTGGTGAATTAGAAACAAAAATAATAACGTTTGAATTTCCTCTGACCTCTATTGAAATAGATGCTACAAACCCTACATGCTGTTAAAAAAAGACGTATAATTCAGTTTTAAATGGCAATTTCTTTCAACTAGTTATACTGTGAACCTGCATAAGTTCTTGTAGAACAAAATTAATGGAGTTGTGTTGTAAATACTACAACTAATTGAATTAAAAAGGCTGAAAATCCGAATCTCCTCTGATCTGACTTTTACAAAAAATCACTCTGCGCGCTTCATGAAAGTCAACACTGCCATAAATGGTTGTATTTCTAAAAACCAATCATATCAAGAGAAAATGATTCTTTAATTTAACAATTTTTTCACTTCCTAAAGAGTTTATTTTAATGGTAATTAACAGAGTGTCATAGTTGTGCATCTGATATAATCAAGAAACTCTAGTATCTGTACACAAAAAAGAAAAACATGCATGAAAACTTTAATACACACAATCTTTATTTAGCCTTTGTTGAAAGATTTAAAATACAATCAAACCAAATAAATCACAAGTTTCATAAAAAAAAACTTATACTGATTGTAATTAATTTGAATTTCCTCTATCAATCTTTAAAAGTTTTGTCTGATTTGCAAGGTATTGCATTACAATGGGTGTCTTTCAAATGAATACAGGTATAAAATGAAATTCGATACTTAATCATGATAATTCTTTAAAAATCATATTATCTGATTGGACTAAACAACACTGCAGATTCTGAAATGATTTCTGATTTGTCCTGATGTATATACATAATTGTATGCAATCCTATAATTCCTTTGAACTTTGAACCCTCCATTGGTCCCCATATTGGTCTTGATGCTATTTATAATGTATGATTTAGACCTTAATCAGAATGATTATGCAGGGTAATATACTACAATGGTTCAGTCTCAATTTGAACTAAAATATAGAAAATGTGGAAAGCCACACCAATTAAATTTCTTTTTCATCAGATCCTGCATGCTCGTGTTTAAATAAAACTTTACAAATCATATCATTATGGACCTCCTAAAAATTTCGGCTATAAAAAATAATAATCTTATTTATTTTATCGCTAGCCCGCTTGTACCTTTTTCCACTTAATGTCCGACAAGCAAGACATTAAATTGGTGTGGCCTCACTAGGATATGTATATTTTTTTTCATGCAAAAATGATAAAAATATAAATAAGGATAAGTTATAATAAAGATATTCTTATTCACAAAAATCATTTCAAAAAAATTTTAAAATGAAAATTTTACTCAACCATACATTCATAACTCATTAAAAAACTCTGTAATTTAAGAGGACTGATATTTTCTGTGAGGCTTGTTGTATATAAGTGTCATAATGATGATCTCAACTTGATCTACATCAGTAACCTCATCAGGGTTATAAAATAAAACAGACTTCAGACAAATAAATGGATGGACAGACAGACACTAATAGACAGAAATGATGAATTGATATACTATGCAATCATCAAATTAAACATAATTAAAAACATAAGACATATATTTTAAAAACCAGTTTCTCCACATGAACAGTATATAGCCATTACAAACTTCATTACTGCACTTGGTCAGTATAAACACCTTTTGATATCTATCAATTGTATTTCTTATAGCATATCCATTATCATAATATATATTCTTTTACAATACTAATTATTAATTGTATGCATTATATGTCCAAATTATTCATGACTTTTGGAGTTTCAGAAATGGTTTTCAAATCCAAGTAAATGTAATAAATCATAAATGGTAGATTATCACTGGTTTGGTCCAGTTTCATATTACAGGATATGTTGTGCTGCTTATTAATTGTCTTAATATTATATCATAAATGTTGAAATAAATATTGTTATCCTTAAATTACCAAAGAAATGATCCAAGGCATCAATCGGGAAAGGCTTTATCAGGATGAACATAACAGAGACAATAATCTAATTATCAGCTCTTCTCTTCATCACTCATGGTTTCAGTTCTTTACATTAGTATTATATTTTTTCGCATTGTGTCTTGTATTAGGAATGACCTCATCTCTTAGAGGTTTGAAAAGTCTGTATTAAAAAAAAAACCCTGATATTACTGGTACTTTTACTTATAACATATAAGAAGGACTTATATGAAAGGATGATTTTAAGAAGCTACATGTAGAAAAATAAAATTCATATAGGCATATTATGAAAGTGTATGCAACATAGACAGACAGAACCTCATATAAATGGGTTATTCTATATAAAAAATTGATATCAGGTGAAACTTGTCAACATTTTATTCTAATCTTGAAAATTTAAATTAATGTTACTTAACTTGACAATTTCATATCTTATATAACTGTGTGTATTTAGAAATCTTGCGTTTTAATGATTTGAAAATAATGGGAAAAAAATAAGAATTTGTAACAATAATGAACCCAGCACATGAAATCTAAATATGATGTGAGCAATTCTACCGATAAAGCATGATATACTAATTTGTCTTTCAACTGTACTTTGATTTTTACAGTTCAATAAAGGTGAATATCAGTCAGCTGTTCAAATGTTTTCACAGTACAGAGAATCAACATTATCAGTTATTGATAGTGAATAAAAGATTAATTCTTCATGTTATGAACTATATGTGCTAAAAAAATCATCAATACAAACATATAACATATTCCTTACATATACAATGTATACTTTTCAAGCTAATGTGCATGAAAGTGTTACACTAAAAATATTTTGTGAGTAAATGTTGGTAAATAAGCTTGTCATATGCTAGAGTAAACTCAGGGCCCTCTATGCGGTTAACCTTACCATTTATCATCAGATGGTTAATCTCATTTAAGAAAATTCGAACTAAAATTGTGATTATTTTCATTACAAACACTGACTGAATTAACAATTAATAATATTTATGTTTGAACAAATTAGGATTATTGTGTAGCAATTCTGCATATAGGCTAGGCGATATTGTTTTCACGTGGATAATATACGAGCATAATAATCTGTAATGTGAACATAATACAATAGTATATGTCATGATAAGACACCTACCATGCTTACTGCTTGCAAATGACAGGTTTAGATCACCGGGAATTTGTCATTCCGACTTATTGTTTACATCGAGATTTGGGAAATTACCGGAAACCGGCGCAAGTATGTCGTAAACTTTAAGTTTGTAAATGATTAAAAAAGTAAAACCTGTTGATGTAAATGTTGATATAAATGATATTTTATGCAAATTCATAATCTTACAAATTTTATATCACTGTTTTAAATCTTAAATTCAGCAAATAAACCGTCGATGTGGAAATACGACAGCTCATCGCCAGACGACAGTTCGCGTTGCGCAATGAACTTGTTTTTGTCAGGTTCACATATCCTTAAAAATAATACCAATAAAGAAATTTCTAAAAGAAATAACTGAAGATGCTTCGGAGTAAATAAAAGTAGTATATACTTTTTCGTCAAGCTGCTTTTAATCAAATCTATCTTACCGTTATACATATAGTGAGTTAATATATTTTTGAGTTGTTTACAACTTTGACAATAATAATGAATGCTGTGTAACATATAATGGTTAGGCGTTACTGTTATGCAGATTGGTATTCTTATTTCGTTGTCTTAAATTGAATTAATACATGCATGTGTCAATCCAAAGACAGCCATACAGGCAGTTTACGTAAACTTGAATAATTCACGCTCTGACATATCATAATTATGAGCAATACCTTCGATGCAGAAGTATCCCTTTCAGCCAGGAATGCATCCATATCCACACAAACCATTGCTATCATTACATCCTGCACACGTGTCGATGCATTTCTTAGAACAGTCTCCCCCCCAAGAAACCAACGAGAGCAAGCTAGTTTAACAAAAAACAACAGTAAAATGCATTCTTCTTGAAGTTATCACTTATTAATTTTCAATATGGGTATAAAGATAAAATAAACTGTTGTCAAATCATTCATTACATGTTAAAAATGTCATTGATTAAAATTGTATATGTCTACATACCTGTTTTACACAGATTCCCCATAAAGCCATCAGCACATCCAGTGTAACATGTACCATTTATATGGTGGCATTGGTTTACATCAAGACAATGTCCACATGTTTCATTGCAGTCGACACCATAAAATCCTTTGTTGCATGTTGAAATTAACAGCAATATATGAGACAAGTTACGTGCAGAGTGCATTATAGTAGCGCCTTATAGTATGTAGTACAAATTGTGCCACTAAATGCATCCCTTTTACGTCAATATGCTTATTGGAGTGTAATAATGGGATCTGCTTCTTAACGCTCATTATAAATCGTTGATTTGTTTGCGTTTTATATACCATATTGAGGTAAAAAAAGGATGAAGATATGTGTAAAAAAAGTCAACAATGCTTACATGTACGTATAGACCGGGGTTACAACGGAGAGACACAAAGAGATAAACATTGTAAAGGGAGAGGAGTTTAAAAAATCCACGAGAGCATTCAAATGTATCAGTAAAGATCTAAAAAAAAAAACGCAACAAAAAACAGGAGATTGGGGTCATAGAACACTACCCAGTACATGCGCGGATCTAGAGGGGGGGGGGGGGGGTCGGGGGGGTCCCGACCCCCCCCCCCCCCCCCCCTGGAAAATGAAAATTTATTAGATTTACATAGTAAAATTATCGCAAAAATATGCCTCGGACCCCCCCCCCCCCCTGGCAAACACAATTATCCTTCGGACCCCCCCTGGAAAAAATTTCTGGATCCGCGCATGCAGTAATAACAGATCAACACCTGGATACCATCTATGATTATGTAACTAAACGGTTGGCAGATGCCCAGATCTTGCAATCCAAGGTAATTTTCAATATCTTTGAAGAAAATACTCTTTACGTGTAAATTGAGCCACAGGCAAATTAAAGAAGAGTAGTCTTACAAAAAATTGAATTCAATTTATTTATGTATCAGTATTTAGAGCTAGCAAAAGATATGGTTAAAAAATCAGGTCTTCCTAGATTTTATACATTTTGGAAGAAGGGCAGGAAGAATTTAACACAATTTACAAGAGATGATTTTGCTGTGATGAATGTATATGGTGGACTGTTTGTTTACATAACAATGGATAAAAAGACCAAGAACCACCGGGATGATAGTGAAAGATCTTCAGATGGCAGAATGTATGATATAAAAGGTATTCATTTATTAAGTAGTAATTTTAGACAGTTATCATATTACTTTCTGCTACAACTATTTCACATTCTGTTAATACATGTAATAAAAAAACTGTGTATCTTCTTTCTAAAAGCATCACAAACTGAATTTCAAGCAAAAGATAACCGATTTGTTTCAATTTCAGGTAGTGACAGATGTCCGGTCCGTATTTTTGTCAAGCTGATCCGAAGGCTGAACCCAAACTGTCCACACTTGTTCCAACAACCAAGAACCAGTCCGAAGGATGGTATTTATTTTAATAGCATTGCAGTTGGTCATAATGGACTCGGACAGTTCATGCAAACTATCAGTAATATATCAGGGATATCTACAATTTACACTAACCACTCATGCCGAGCGACAACCGTCAGTGTCCTCGATGCTGCACAAATGCCGACCAGACACATCAAGTCTGTTACTGGTCATAAAACAAAGTCCTCATTAGTTAATTCACTTTTTAACGGTAGGTAGTAGCGCTTTTTTAAATCGCAGATTTATTCTTTATTGACACAAACCAAACTTCCTTTCCTCTTTGATTTTACAATGAATAATGCATATTTTGCTCAACGTTGAGTGGCTATAGCTTTTAATTTTATTTTCTTTGGACATCAGCTAACAGTGTTTTTTTTTTAATCTTTAATATGACATTGATCCTGGAGTCCAGTCTACTTTTGTAAGACTACTCTTGGCATAATAAATGCCAACAAAGACATATATAACATAAACAGAGATGTTTTAATGTTTCTGATGCCAAACAGGGTATCAGTGTTTTCCAAACACATACTGTCCGTATTTATTAATACCAATTTAGAAATTGGACTTGTTGAGTAAATAGCCCAACCGGCCTTAACATTATAAACCGGAGTATTGGGTAGTCCAGTTTGTATATCTACATGTATACATGTAGCTAAGTGATTTAATTGCAAAATCTGTCCAAACTGTCTTTAGTGAGAATGATATCAAATATATGTTTACACACAGCTAATCGTCGACTGAGCAATAATATCGTAAGGTTAATTGAAAGAAGGCCCATGGCTTGTACAGACATTTTCTATAATTTCAAATTTTCTCCAGCACCTCTTCCCGATAGATTGTTTTTTATCAAGCAATTTGAATAATAATACTAGGTACTACTATACATATGCGCACAGGATAACACAATAAAATAATGTTCTCCTCTCAGCCTTGAACCCGTACCTTATTACATGGTCAATGAATACTTATCCAGGCTGCGCTTTCGCCCGTGGATGGTGGTCCAGGGCACATATGTTTGGCATTGTAATATTTATTTTAGAAATATAATAATTAAATTCTGTACTACAATAACAATTATTATAGTACAGAGAAAGTATTATCACAATTATTATAGTATAGAGAAAGTATTATTTCGTTATCGCAAGACATATTTTTAACATCATCCAGTTGCTTGTGCGTCCCTCTCCCCAATGCTCTCGAGAAAAACTAAAGCTATTTTATAGTGGTATTTAGCATTATATGAAAAAAAGAACATGATGACAAAAAACGTAAAATCGTATTATATAACGAACACATAAAACAAACAGAAGTCATAGTATTAAAACATTTTTAGATTTTTCTCTCATTTATTTATCATTTCTACGTTCTCATATACTAAATGTTTCTAATAAATTTCTATTGAAAAAGACACCAAGTGCCTCTTTTTAAAATCAAACTCATTGATATCAGGATTATTTATTACTCTGTTCATCAGCTACCATTCTGGCACAGTGAAACATTGTGCCCGATGAAAAAAAAATCGTATAATCGATAATCTAATTTACATAGCAATGTGCCTAAAATTAAGGCAGTACAGTTTGCAATTCAATCAGTGACCAAACACAAACAACACATTTATATCAGCTTTAAAGTGTTGCATATCTAATGAAAATTGAGGAAACCAGATCAGAACTATTTTGTATTGTACAGATTATGACTCACTGACTATTAAAAAAGTGCAGTCCGGATACCCTGGAACAACAAATGAGCATAGGTGCTTGAAAACAGGACCGACCCCCCCCCCTTTTCCATCCTTCAACCCCCCTTCATCCCCAAACCCAACTATCTTGACCCCCCGGGACTTAAAAATTAAACTATCATGCAGTTAATTTCATTTATAATCTTAAATGTACATTTATTCAGAGAAGGAAATAATCGGGTTATCGTTTTTACCGGTAGTTGTAGTTTGATAGAACATTTCAACAAATAATCATCGACAGTACCCTTCGGCTAACAACCTAGTTGTATTTTATTTAGAGGGGATGTGACCCCCCCCCCCCCCCCCCCCAATATTTGTTGTAAGTAGTTTTGTGCAATGAATGTACACATTAGATTATAAATATGTCATAAGATGATAATTTAAAAAAAAAATGAGCAAAGCCTCATGGGTCTAGATACTTGGTGTTGTCGGTGGATGGGTGGTCGGTCCTGTCCTGAAGCAGAGAGTATGGTTTCTCTTCTTTTGTCTAGTAACGAGGTGTTTATCCCAAATTCTGAAGTAAAGGATTTTTTATTCCAAAAAAATATACATTTTAGTCGCTACACAGATCATATTTCTTTATGTAACTGTGTCGAATTTCTTTACATGCATATAAATTTATGAAATTAACAAATATAACAAACATTGTTGTGGTTTTCATATATGTTTAAAAAAAATCAAATAGTGCTAAGATAATGGTATTTAAACATCGCGGATTGAATATATTTATTAAAGTGGTATTCGATTTTTTTCCACCAACTAGTTTTATATCCGATACCTTAGATTCTCGGCGGTTTCCCCTTCACTGTTTATAACCAACACCAGATGGTGAAACCACCGAGGCGAATGGTTTAACGAGAAAAAACATGAGAGGGGTATATCTATTTTTGTTTTAACCCCTATGAAGTGTTATCCCTGAATATGTTTATATCTATTTTAACTAACGGAGTTTCTACACTTTTATATTCTGTTCAGACCAAAGTACTGGCAAAGATAATTTTTATACGCATCAAAAGTTCTTATCTGAGAATATAACTGCTGTGAGAACTTGAGGTGCTTGTTACGTGTACAGTAAAACTCGTTTAGTACGAGCACGGATATTGCGAATTCACGGATATAGCAAAGTCATCTTTGATCCCAAGCTTTGTAAATTTTATGAATTTCTTATACGGTTATAACGATTTACGGATATAACGAAGTAATTTCTTAGGTCCCAGTGACGAGTTATAACCGAGTTTTGCTGTATATCTGTTTTAATCTTTAACTAAAAATCTGCTTATCAGTACTCGAAAGATATATAAATACAATGCACGTTAGGAAAATTTGTTCCAAGAAATAGTCTTTTAAACGATACAATCAAACGTAAAAGTTTGAATGCCACAGTACAGTAAACTGATGACAACAGTTCGGTAATATACTGAATGACCCATTTAAAAATGTACGGCGAAAAACAAAAAAAGGTTGCTTATTTCTATTACTGGAAAAACAATTTCTCCAAGATTCTTTGTTTTATTCCAGATGCATGTAGTATGTCAAGGCTGGTTCTCTTGTTTCAAAGAAATATCACACTCTATTTTAGAATATCCTCATGAAAAATAAAGCTAAAAATGAACGAGAAAAAAATCCTCACTCTGTCCTTATTTAAATTACATAAATGACCAGGCAAAAACAAGACTAGGGGTGTTTAGTTAATATAAACTCCATCATTGACCCCGGAAATAGAAGCGTGGTAAGGATGGTTTTCCTTAACATAGTGAAGTGATTATGAACTTCAAAATCTGCTGTTGCCTAGAAAGATACTATTGCGGGCATAAATTAGGTATAAGTAGTCTGTAATTTTATCAGCATATCAGCATGTAAATTTAGTTACACTTTAAGAAATACAAATTGAATTAAATTAGGAAATTTGACAAGTAATTGACCATGATACTAATTGTTCCCATTATACCAGATTGAATAAATCAACATTTATCATTTTTGTCATCTATAAAAAATAGCAAATACCGGTACATCATTTTGTTTTACGTTTTTATCCAGCATCTTTGAAATCTTAGTTTCGAAATCATAAGAACCATTTATTTGTTCTGCATTAATATATTTGATAAGAGCATATTTCACACAAAACACGATCAAGGGTTTTCTGCAATTATCCAGCTAGCCAACCGAACATCTTGAAAACTGCCTTCTATTTTTTTAAAACCAGTTTGTCTTCTGCATTCAACTTCAGAATTGCATACACTGTATTAGATCTGTAATTCCAAACGTGTACATTTTCTCTTGTTGCGATTTGAAGGATTTCAACATTGTTTACATTAAGTGAAAAAAGTGCGTCACCCGTATATGACAATATGTAGAAAGTAAAAGCGAACATGCCGCTTTTGTCAACGGTGTATATCTGATCATCGCTGCTATCGAGATCTAGATGAATTGTGTTATCCACACAAGAACTAGTCGTTCCAAGTTTTTCTTCTGAGAACGTCATAGTCAAATTATTTTCTTTGCTGATGTCATTGCATCGGTTGTCTGTTGGATATATTATATCAATGTTATGTTAAACTTCCTAAGAAAATTGATCAAACAAGACACCCAACCTATAACTGTAAGATGTTCCAGTTATACCAAGAACAAATACAAGACATATTACATTTTTAGTACTTACCATGTTGGGCGAACTTCACTAAACCAAATGCATTGAATTGTCCTACATCAGATACATTGACTTGGGTACTGTTTAACCATATCGGAACGGATGATTGCAGATGATCGTCTCGGGTTTCACATGACAGGTAGAAATCGTCTTTAAATGAAACGGTGTTATAAATGTCGTCATAAACTCCATTATTTGTATTAATGTGTAAATCGTCTAAACAGTTTGAAGTTGGACAAATGGCGTAAAATGTAGGTAAGTATTCTGAAAGTATAGTATACTATAAATACAAATAAAAAAAAAGAAACAAGCAATCACAAAAACAACCGTTTGTGGTTTTTTTGTTTGTTTGTTTGTTTGCTTGTTTGTCATTGATTTTATTTTTGGGTTATATTCCTTAAATGAAGTAAAAGTAAACTGTATATTAAAATGAATATACATTTTAACCTGTATTTTGCTTCTAGCCATTAAACATTGTAAATGTTTTCTCAAGTGTTCCATTGATTAATTTCAAATACACATTATCATTTTCTTTAAGGTTGAATGGTAAACGAGCCTCCACTGTAGCTTGATAAATACATTTGTTTTGTAAGTGTTGATGCTTTCTGTTCACCATTCACCTCTAATGCAACGAGAACAGATTCGTTAAAAGATTCAATATTCCAGGTAAAAAAAAAATGTTCCGTCTGTACGTGTTGTGAAAAAGCCTGTTTCTGGATTATAACCATCTCCAACATTGGTTACAACAGTCTTAAAATCAAGAATCCCAGGGCCATGGGTCGATTCCAATACGACTTGAAAACCATATGGACGTTTGGAATAGCTGCATACTACAAATGTATCAATATTAAGTTCACTTTTTATTTCATTTTATTTTTTTTATTTTTTATTTTGGGGGGGGGGGGGAATACACCTTAAAAATAGCTTAAATATGCTTAAAGATAGCTTAAAGACGATCTTTAAGCCACCTTTAAGCTACCTTTAAGCTATATGTGTTGCTTACAGATGGCTTAAAGAAAGCGTAAAGATGGCTTAAAGGCAGCTTAAAGACTATCTTTAAGCCACCTTTAAGCCACCTTTAAGGACAACTTATAGGTCCTTAATGTCCAAACTTCTTTAAGCTACCTTTAAGCTACCTTTAAGCCATCTTTAAGCCACCTTTAAGACACCTTTAAGCCATTAAAAATCTTTTAATTCAATGTTGTGCTTAATTTACCAACAAAATATATTAACTATATGATAATGAAAGAAAAGGTATTAAAAACGGTTTTTGTTCTAGAAAATAAAATGAAAAAAAAAAAATAATAGTTACGCCCAAGACGAGGATTGAACCCGGGACCCTTCGTTTACCAGCATCACCTCGCTTCCTCTGCGCCACCGCTACTTACATCTTTAGGGAGGTTTTTATATTCTATATATCAGTGGATATTGAATCAATGTATTCAATGTGTATTTTTTACTTGTAAAGATTTTGACTTCCATTCAAATTGTAACAATCAATCATATCTAATTTATAAATTACATGCATGCATATATTTAGAATAAAATACGGAACTTGGTCTTCAGTGAAAAACAATATATTATACCATAATGGAAACCATAAGGCTTATTTAGGAAATAAATTTAAACCGAGTAGATAAACGTTCATCTAATTCACAGCTAAATGAAATGCAAGGAAGAATATGAAATCAGTTCTTTTATTAAATGCATTGAAACTATTAGGGTATTAGTTCTACGCAATTTTCCCGGTTTTCATGATCACGGCGCCGTTCCAGTATGTTTAAACATGTACTTGTATACATGATTTTTAGACTATCTATTCTATAACAAACAATATTACCAATAACGGGTGACGTATTTACTGCATGTGGCAATTGCAAATGATGTATACATATACATACAATTGTGTGATGTACCAGGCCGGGTATGTGACATATTTACTCTTATACATATATTTAAACAATTAACCCCTATTTATGATCACCGCGGTACAGGAATTAATTAGCCTCTAGATTTTACTCTTACATACATGTATCTTTAATTTGTAGACGTAACATCTTTGAAACACAGAGTTGGGAAATAATTCTTTGAAAATGAATTACAAATGTAAATAAACTTTTATTCACTAGAATTATCGTATACACGTACATACTAAGATTCAACGCCTTAAGAAACACTGACTTGCACCTGGGCACACGACACACCTGTTGTGTATATCTTGTATATTCTGTGTTAGTTCCAGGGGTTTTCTTAAGTTGGACAAACAATAAACTCTAATTAGATATACACAAACATGCACCTGGGCACAATACACAACTGTATATCTTGTGTATTCTGTGTTAGTTCCGGGGTTTTTCTTAAATTGGACAAACAATAGACTCTAATTAGATATACACAAACGAACAAAACTATGTCTAGACAAACAAAGCAGTAATATCCTGCCCGATATAACAAAGGCAGTTGAGAGTATTTTCATGGGAGCGGTGTTGATGATAGCGATATGTGTTCAATGGCATGAAAAATAAAACCGCCTGGAACATCCCCTCACCTTCCTTGGAAATTATATCATCACGCAGATCACCCCCTCCCCTCCCTATAAAAGAGCGTTTGCATTCAATACATGTTTTTATTGTTCAGTTTGATCAAACCTGACTTAAAGGGAACTTAAAGATGGTTTATAGACAACTTAAAGGGAGTGTAAATGCCACTTAAAGATGCTTAAAGGTAGCTTAAAGATGGCTTAAAGGTGACTTAAAGAAGTTTGGACATTAAGGACCTATAAGCTCAGCTTAAAGGTGGCGTAAAGGTGGCTTAAAAATTGTATCTCCTTTAAGCCACCTTTACGCCACCTTTAAGCCACCTTTAAGGACTTGCTTAAAGATTGTTTTTCGCCCTGTGATTGGTATGTAAAAAAAGCTATTCTGTATTTATAAACGTTATTTGAAAAAAAAAAAATAGTTTTAATTTGGTCAAAGTAAAATATTTGATTGAAGACAATACACTATATTGATATTTGTTAATTCCATATTACATGCAAATGTAATATCAATTGCTTCTGAACAGTTATTAAATTTATTTTATAGTCGAACAGTCTTGATCGGTTTCTTTCCGATTGACGCATTTAGGTTATATGGACTTAAAAATGCATCAACTATAATTTGTAGTAACAAGTTTGAAAACAAAAGAAATGAAAATCATGAATTAGCATGACATAAATTTTGATGTATTTTTTGAAAGAATATCGGCAAGTCATGTTTAGATAGTTTTTCCTTCAAATGCACATTAAATACAATATTTAAATACGATGAAGCATTAATAGTGTGTTTGGCCTTATACGGGGGCAAGTGGCTCTGATCGAAACTCTATTATTGCTGTAATCGAAGAGAAGAGGAAAAATACATGGATATAACCCCTTGTTAGCTTTAACAAAATACAAATACATCCAAAACAATTTTCAGAATTACAACGGGCGGATCTTTATTGATAACAACAAATTGAAAACTCACAAATTTTGTTGCAGAAATCTGTTTTACAACACTGGTTGCACGTATTGGACATTGAATATTCCTTTGAACATACCTATTGATAAGATATACGCTATTGTATCAGTAAATTATTGTGGATGTTTTCCTATGATGTCATATTTGTTAAAAAAAAAAAATAAAAAAAAATAAAAAAATATTTTATTATATTACTTTGATGTTAAGTTGAACTTACAAATTTGGGAGCACAAGCCAATGTGAAGATCTTGTCCCCAAGCTCTGTATTCATATACGTTTGACATACCTTGTCAATGTGGAAAGACAATATAAAATCATTTTTATCAAGATATCTCAATGCTTATTGGTTGTCCTTATTATCGGGCGTTGGCTCGTCTACATTTATTGAAAAAAGCTAGCATACTTGGTAAAATCACTGCTTCTCGTGGCTTTTAAAAAAAGATTAATACAGATGTTGGGTATATATATATAATGCATTGTAAATTGTAAATTTGAATTTCTTTACTGACAGATAACTTATACAATTTACATGTAATCAACTAAGTATTGTTATTTACAATGATTAGTAAATTTCATCACCCCAGTTTTTTAGTCTTATTGACATTGTAACTTGTTAGAATTTGAACATATAATTTGATGTACAGTTGATAATATAGAATTTAAAATGTTATGTTACCTTTTTCTAAGGATTAACACGTAGGCAGTTGTTGAAAATAAAATCACACTTAGTAACTCTGAATATGCATTACTTACATCCTATTCTCTAAAATTAAAAAAAATATATAACATGTTTACCTCCCACAGTTTACATATGGCTATTGATCTACATAACTTAGGATTTCGAGTTTGTTGGCAGTCAAAGCATGTGGGTGCTCTTATTTCCGGATAATCTGTAAAGAATATGTCTAGTCATTATAAATGCAAGGTATGTTTCTTTTTATTAGAAAATGGTATAATTTGAAAAGAAAAGTGGTTAGAGAGTCACCATGGTACAAAATTCAAGTAGTAAATAATAAAGTAGAAACATTTATGTTAAAACACATTTGTCCAAAAACAAAAAAATGTACGAACACATCTGGTATAATGTGTCTAATGTATTGTGATCTGCGTTTTAATTCTTATTTAATTTATTCATTTAAGCCTCATGCACAATTTGACCACGTGCAATTTGCGAGCGGATTTTTATCTAGCTTTGCACGAGCTCTTGCATATGTTGCACGAGCTCTCGCATTCGTTGCATGCGTTTTCAAGTCTCCTCAATATAGTGAACATGCAAACTTTGCAGACGCGATCCAAATTACCACAGAACAGGATAAGAGTATCAATACGAACGTTTTACAACGTTTTGTGCTTTCTTTTTTGCGACCATTAGACTGCTGCTCAACGTTTCTCATGTAATATTGCAACATTTACATGCACTATTATTGCATGGTTGATATAAGCTTCAATTCGCCATGTTTTACAACTAGTGTGTAAATACCCGGTTTCTTACCATAAAAAAAACGAATGCTCGCACGAGCATTCGTACTATCGAACGCATGACCGCAGGACCAATTGCAATGGCACACGTTCAATCGTCTCATCACTGTATCAAGCGCGCGATCATGTCGCATTATCTTACAAGTCTCGCGATCATAATACAACAGTCTCATATACACCCCTGCGATTGTGTTCGGAATGTTTTCTTTATCGTTGCTAAGTAAGTAATAAATCCAGAGGTGCTCGAATGAAAGTTCACGAGACTTCACCGATATTTGTTCACTTCCTGTGAAATTTCGAGCGGAAGTATAAGTGTTCGGATAATATTCTCAAAATACGTAAGTACTGGTCGTTTTTCATATCATATCCTACTGTGATCTATGTTAAAACGGGAAAAGCTTTCAAGATGTATGTCTTATTTTACCATCTAGCAGTTATTTATATTAAACGATAATATTCAGAACAGAGTTATCGTTAGTGTTCAAACACGTGTAGAGTGGTTGAAAATATAACCATTGGGTTGCTTAATAAAATCATAGCCATGTTTGATGCTTGTGGTGTGCAATACCATGTTTAAAAAAAAATAAAGGGTGTCTGTTTTGCATTAAAACTTAGTATATCGAGCCATTTTCAAGGAACATTCTGCATAAAATGGTATAGTCTGTTTCACTATTGATGTTATTACTAGGTCAGGCGCGGATCGAAAATTAATCCTCAGGAGGGATCTCTTTTAAGCATGTTAGTTGTTGCAACAGCAGACAAAAACTAAATATTTTTGTATAGTCACATTTATTTCTAGAACACATTTTATTCACCAATTAATGAAGATAAAGCTTAAAATCAATAAACCTCTAGATTTTATATTTGACTACTAATTAAGAACTTAGATATATGTACTGTGAAATAGACTTTATACACGAGGTACGATTTTTACTGCGAAACTGAAAGGGTCAAATAAAACCACGTGGTCTAAAATTTGAATGACAATAACATTCGCAGGGGTGATATAGACCGAGATATATCGCAAAATCTATTGCGTTTGGATTGTACAACGATTGCTTTAGTTCATGCAAGTTTTGTACAATTACTATTTGTTTTTACTTGTGATTATGTTGGCAGCAGTTCACGGTCCATTTTTGGTCGAACAAAAAATTTAGTCGCTTTTGTTCTTCCTCCACCAACTGTGAAAATGACTTTATCTGTTAAGACCGTTTGCGGCCTCTGATATTTTCGTCATTTTTTTTGAGAACGGGGTCAATAAGAATCTTACTTGTCTTAAACCAGTCTTAGGTAGAGACAATGCATGTGTATAAATTCAAGAACCATTTTCTTTTCAACAAGACACAATTTGAAATTAAGTGTAATTGAATTCTGTATGCCCCCCACCCCCCAATATAGGCTATGTTGTAAGGAAGATGATAGGTTCAAAATGGAAAGGGTTTCTTTTTTATAGGAATACACAATTAAAATCTTCAAAATAGTATTTGCCAAAAAATATGGAGAATATGGATACATATTTGACGTCATTTTTTTAAAAGTCTTTGAAAAGAAAATGTATATGAAACTTTAATAAAATGTCTCAATATTTATTATAAGATACACTTTATAGAATTAGAAGCATGGATATTTTGCCTCTGGTTAACATAAAATGTATTTGAAAAAAATACATTCCTTTAATTCAGAGGAGCACCTCACCTAATGTCCCACAGCCGTTCCTGTTACACCCATCTGATGAACAACATTCAGAGAATATTCTGGTATCAGGACTATACAGTCACGCATTTCTGTGATCCTATATATCTTTGTAAAAATGGATTCCTTACGTTTGATTGGCATCGCTGTGTGCAGGCGTTGGTAGAAAAAATATATGTAGTTTAAATACAAATCAAAAATCAATTAATAATTCATAACTTGAAGTATAAACTTTTTAGGAAAATAATTTATAGTTTGACTATGGATCATTTGAATTAATATTCTTATTAAGAGCCATAACATATGTATGTACAGTATCGATCATATCTAATCTAACTTAGAGTAAACTCAAACTAAACCTGGGGTTTATTTTCTGGGTTTACTTTGGGCTAACTCTGGGTTTACGTTTTGAAAACTTGGGCCCACTTGGTGTTTACTTAGGATTTACTAGGGGTTTACTTTTGGTTTAGTCGAGAATTGCTTTTGGGGTCAACTGGACGCACTGAAGTGTGAAGCAGACCTGCATTTTATCTTACCATAATACTGCCTGTAATTCCTGCCCCTTGTATATTACGAATACACACTTAGTGTCTGCTTTCAGGAGTTTACTTCTAATCGGGGTTTACTCTCTGTATCCACTCTGAGTTTACTTTGGGTTTACTCAGGGTTTACTATGGATCCACCATAGTAAACCAGGAGTAAACCCAAGGTTTAGTTGGAGTTTACTTTCTGTTAGATTGGGCATGATCGGTACTGTATATCATTTTGTTTAAAAAAAAAAACAAGCAACTGATATTAAACAAACTTTATCAATCATACATTTAGGTGTTTTTAGATATTATTTCTTTTTAATCATAACTGTTCTCAGATCATAATTTATAAATAACCTTTTAATCTAAAGAATACCCTGATATTAAAGAATACTATAAAAAACTTAAAACATGATTAAATTAATATAGATTGTGGTTACCAATGAACTTTGACATCCAACGTTGTACAACGTTTCACCTGTTATGCTTGTGTATTCTTCAGTGAAGCATACCTGTAAAAATTGATTATAATGACAATGCAATTAATCAGTATTAACATTACAAACATATAATATGACTTTTTTTTTTTTTAGAAATTTCTTTGCAGAGTAAATGCATGCTATTTTGGAAAAAATGTTTTCATGAAAGAGATAATGTAACGAAACGTTTTTATCAAATTTTATTTTATATTTGTTTGCGAGGAATTCCTTTAATAACAAAACGATACATTGTGCAGGCTTTTCGTTTTAAATTAAAAAAAAACATTTTTTTTAAGATGGTAACAAAAATCTGACATAAGTTGCTTGGAAGAAAAAAACAACAACCCCCCCCCCCCCAAAAAAAAAACAAAAAAAAAAAAACAAAAAACAAAACAAAACAAAACAAAAAAAACACACTTCTATTCTTTTTTATCTGACATCTGAACAAAAAATTCAAGTAAATTGAATGTTTTAACATGTCCCTCACTACATCGGCGGATGGCTTTACAATGTCTAGGCGACACCACCTCAGAACATGCTAGACAGTACAAGTCCCCTAAAATTAAAAATACTCTTGTTAGAAATTGATAGTTATGTTAACCTTGTATACTTGAATATTAACTTGGCGAGGCATGTGATTATAACTTTATGTTTCTCAGTGAATTTTTCTCAGGTACATGTATTGATCAAATTCATAGCAGTAAAAACGTTTTACCAGTGTTGAGGGAGCTGCAAAATATAAATAATTAAGACCATGGTTATGTAGAAATATGCATTGCTCTGCCTAACCAAAAGGTATAGAATATAAAGTGTACATGATAATCCTAATTTAGTACGTTAAATAAAGAAGTTTTGAGACATTTTAATATCATCAAAGGTATCAAGGGAAATTTTGCTTAACTGCAAGTTTTTTTTTTATTATCAACAAAGGCACCAAGGGCATTTTTGTTGTGCCAATAGGTTTTTAAATCTGTGATCAGATGTACACGAATTAACTGATAATGAACAATGTTCAACATCAATAGAGGTAGCATCAGGTGCCATGACTAAGCATCCTCGGCTTACCGGTAACACCTCTTTAACGTCGTCGGAAAAAAAAATGGAGACAATAAGGTGAGTAATTATGGTCTAACAATATGTACGAAAAACGCAAATCAGCAAGAAACCCAGAGGAAGATTGTAAATATATTTTCCCCCTGAAAATACTTTTGTTCCTGTCAAGGCCGTTATAACGACTATTTAACGATCAAAATGTCTCTAATTGATACTGTTAATAGTCTTGTTAACTCAACCTGCTTGTGAGTAGCTTGCTTTGCCTTAGAAACTGCATGCAACTTCAAAATAAAGGTTGAGGATGTTCTTGTGTATTGGATTGAGAGACAAAAACTTCATATGCAAAGGACGAAAGTACATTGCGACCTATGTTAGGAAAACATTGACTTTAGAAAAATGAAGTCATCACGTATATCATAAATATTTGCTGTTAGGCTACCATAAATGTCCTATTCCATTAAAATATCCAACTATGAAACAGATGACGCATACCTTGTGGTATCTTTTATTTCAAGTTCACTTGGATATGAGTGGTTTTCAATCCACTGTTATAGAGTTGTATATCTGTACATTTTTAAACTGATATATATTTTTTCTTATGTTACCAGCGCGGCTAAACTTCGACACGCAAGCTGGATCATTTTAAATAATATCGCTTTAACATACATGCATGCATGTTCGGATCAGAAAACTTCCACTGGGGTAATGCATGTAAAATGTGTGTTCTTCTGCAAGGAAGGGATCGAAGCCTATTTGCAATAACTCTTTAATTTAATATTTAATTGTCCTTATCATCTGAAACACCCCCACTCCCGAGACATCTGCGCATAGCATTACACCAGTCTCGAATATTAATTATAGGACGATAGAAACTGATGGCAAAAATACTACGATGCTTTTTTAATAACTTCCTGACAACAAAACAAGACGTCTTTTCGCATGCACAAAGCAAGTGATGTTATCAAAATCACTATACCCTTAATAGAGATATGCATTATATCTTAATATGGATATTTTACATTTAAGGAATAAGTTAGCTGACACTAATTTGTATAAAGTACAATAGCATAGCCCTGTGTTTATCGATAAAACTAAAGCAACATATTTAGAACATCCATGTAAATACAATCCACAGCTCAGTGTAGATATCGTCACAGTTAGTCGTTTGTTGTTAGAGTTGAAATTTCTGCACCTTTTTTTGTTTAACAATTATATCCGAGTATCACTCTTACAATTTATCAAATGAATTTAAATTACTTTTTTTTTTATTTATGCAACTTCAATATTTCTGTTAAAGCTGTTGCAATGAACTTACCATAACAGAAGTGCAAACACACCACCAATACAAATGTTGTGGGAAAAAAAAACAGTATTCATCACTTACTCCATATATCAGTTATAAACGTTTCCTTAAAATTTAAAGAACAACGCATACTATCTTACATTATAAAGACAAATTATGTCGTGTACCTAGAGCATGTCTTCTTCCAATTAAAAAAAATGTTCAAATGTTATACGTTTAAAGAAGAGTAATTCATCTAACGACATAAATATGTAGTTGTTACATGTTAACATCGGCAGGTTTTCCGTATAAAAAAATTAAAGAAAAGAATGTTGTTTACTCTTTATATATTTTCTTTATCTAAGTAAAATTTATAATATTCAGTTAGCTTTACTTCTGCTTTTTACATCATATTTTACTCGGTGAATTTTTTTTTAATAAAATCAGATCGTTTTCAATTTTACGACAACAATAAAATAGGTACTTTTTTTGTCCAACATTCATGCAATTTGGCAAAAATCTCAAATATAACTCCTTTTTGTAAAAGTGTAGAAGAACTTCAATAAATTGATTTTTGAGTTTCACTTTTGAATATGTTCATTAGAGAGAGAGAGAGAGAGAGAGAGAGATTTGCTGTTTAAATTACCTGACAACATTGCTATGGAGAACTTTTATCGATAATCATGGGCTCTGCTTTATCGTACTTTTAAACCAAGTAAGGCCAGGTTATTTATTGCTTAAATGTGTAAGAACCCTATTAAGATAGAAACTGTGTTTGTATTAAGAGATGAAGTGATCTTAACTCAAGATTACATAACTTTCTTTATGCATGTGAAAAACCCAACTGGTATTGTTTACAGAAAAAGTCAAACAAAAAGTCAAACGAGGCTGACTTTGCAAGTATATACACCTAACACTTTCGAAAGTTTTCAACGAAATATGTTCGGTGTCCATTGGGTTTCCGATATTTATATTAAAGTTTTTCATGTCATAAATATAAGGATTTGTCGTTTCAAATACGCTTTCTACAATATAAAATAGATAATACAAATACATATAAGTATTTAAAGTAAACTTAATCAGAAAAACCCATCATCAAATGAAAATAATCTTAAATGTTGTACCTTAAATATTCTCAACTGTGTTTGCAACAATGACACCGAGTATGATTTGTCCAAATTTTGTTTGCGAATCCGAAAACATTAAACGTCAAAAACTAATACACCTGAAATATCATAAAACTAGTAGACTGTCAACAAAATTACGAAAAAATATCGATATGCATTTTTAAGACTTCGTATCCCGTTTTTATGATTGTTTTATGTATTTTTTAGCAGTGACATGTGTTGATAACAAACAGTGTTCAACTTGTTCAACTTTTGAGTCACATGCAAATGAAACACATAAGGTATTCAATTTGTATGCACTCGTTGCACACGAGATTGTAAAGATTAACACTATATTAATTATTATTTATTAAATATAAATTCAAAAAAAGAAGGAGGGTTGGAATGAGGGATGAATTAAGGAATGAATGGGAGTATGTTTGGTTTGATGGGTAGATGAACAAATGGCAATAACAAACAGTGAACCATCTCAAAAATCAATGAAACAAAATACAAATTCAAAGCAGAGCAACACGGACCTCCAAATTGATAGAAGTAGGATCAGGTGCCTAAGATGAGTAAGGATTTTCTGCTGACCGGCCACACCCGCCGTGCACCCAATGCAAAATATGAAATATAAATATAATACAAATATATATATAATATAGAGATATATAGAGAATATTTATATCTGATTTTATATTTGCTTTATCCAAAGAGTTGAAATAGTTAACACATACGCTGGGCTTGCCGAGCAAATAAAACCATTTCAACGTGTTGGATGAAGCAAATATAAATTTTTTGGGTAGTAGAAATAGTGATGTGGAATTTACAGGAAGATTTTTTTTTCCAAAAACAAGATCACAGAAGCATTGAAGCGAGAGGCTGTGTCTAAAATAGTGCTTGCTAGAAGAAATTGATAAAGCACCACTGTTTGATAAAGCAAAAGTAATACACATTACACGTATGAAATAACGAGATATTTTTTGACAATATTCTTTTATCTTTCTAAAAAAATCACCATGAAGAAAAAAAAAATAAGGAAAGCAGTAGTATGCTTAACGCTCTGTATTATTAGCTTACAGCTACATTACGATATACGTAACAAGGTACTTTTATTTGCTTTTCCTGAAATCTGTATTTGTGGATACAAAAGTTCATCTTAGGAAACGTACTTAACAAAAATAGCAACGTGGAATGCACGTATCTCAACATGTCACGAAAGTCACGAAAGAGGAGATCACTTGTTTCTAGAGTGAACGCAATTGCCTTTGAATGCATTTTTGGACTGATCGATGAAAATTCAATCTTCCCGCATGGTATACAGTAGAACTCATACAGGTTAACTTAAACAACAAGAAAGACAAAATATCAGTCTATTCATTAAGAACTTTTAACTTAGTTACATGTAGACTTTCACAATTTCTTACTTTAGCTTTTAAATTGGCTTACCTTTAATATTAACTGCACACGGTCACAGAAATCACAAACTTTGTTGGGTTCGAGAAAAGTCCTAAAACATTTTTGAAAAAAGTAATTTCCATATAACATATTTTTTACTGAATTATTTATCCGTTTAAATGTTGACTAATAATTAAAAAGGCGGCACTCATTAATAACAGCAATGAAACACATAAAACAAAAACACAATCGGCATGTTCATTGTTATACTTTAACTGCATACATAATTAATCTATCAACTTTTTTTTCCAGCAATCGAAGCAGAAATCGTCATACTATTTTACCTACTTTATATGTTACAAAAGTATATGATTAGCTTCCATACAGTAAACAAATAATTAAGGATGTATGGTTGGATAACCAGTGTAAAGTTTCTTGATTACCTCAATTTGATGAATTAATAAACATTGAAATCATGTATCGCCAATTTTAGAGCAACAGTAAAAATAGTATAATCTTTTTTAAAGAAACAAGAGGCCAATTGTCCTTAACGGTCATCTGAGTAGCATATAACCCATACACAAACTAGTCGAAGAGTCTCATATATGCATTTAATTAATTAGGTTTCATTCTGGAATAGAAAAATTGTAAATTTGTAATGACGACCACCTCCCTGCCTGAAATCTTTCTAAAAGAACTATGAAACCTACAATTTTTGCAAAAAGCTTAAAGATCTGGTCTACAAAATCATGACTTCAGTTTTCCTTTTAGATGTGTGGGAGTAAAGAAGATAATTTTTAACATTATATGCATTAACACCTATACATCCATTTTGGCCCTTCCCTAGACCCATATTCCAGGGGAAATTAAAATTAAAATTTCAGTAGAGGACTTCCTGGTAAACATAATATTATAAGTCAGATTGTAATACAGATGTGTGAGAATAGAGAATAAAACTTTTAAACATTATATGCAATTACACTATATTGCCATATTGCCGCCCCCCCCCCCCCCATCCCAATGTCCTGAACCCCGGACCCAGAGGCCATGAATTTCACAATTTAGGTAGAGGAGTTAGTGGACATCATTTATTCAGTGTTTGCCCACATGTGTGGGAGTAGAAAAGAACATTTCTTAAAATTTAAAACATTTTTACCATATGGCCATATTGGCCCCATCCTACAGCCTGAACCCCTAATAGAGGGGTCAATAATTTTAAAATGTTGGTAGAGGGCTTCATGGAGACTAAAACCAGCATTTAGTATTTAACAAATATATATGGAAGTAGAGAAGAAGATTTTCTAAGATTTAATACATTTTTACTATATGGCCATATTGGCCCAACCATAGAGCCTGAACCCATGACCCAGGGGTCATGAATTTCACCAGTTTGTTAGAGGGCTTCATGGACATCATAATCATGCATTTAGTTTTTAACAAATATATATGGGAGTAAAGAAGAAGAGTTTCCAAGATTTAATACATTTTAACTATATGGCCATGTTGGCCTCATCCTAGAGCTTAAACCCCTGAACCAGAGGCCATGAATTTCACTTTTTTGGTAAAAGGCTTTATGGACATCATAACCATGCATTTAGTTTTTCCCTCACAAATGTGGAAGGAGACAAGAATATTAATTAAAGTTTGGCTTTTTTGCATATTTGGCCCCGCCCGGGGCACCCCAGGGATGGTAGAGCCATGAATCTCACAGTTTAGATTCTTCTTACCATAGAGATCTTCACACAAAAAATGGTAACGATTGGCCTGGTAGTTTTCAAGAAGAAGTTAAAAATGTAAAATTGTTAACGCACGACGCACGACGACGGACGAAGAACAATTGCAATAGGTCACCTGAGTGACTCAGGTGACCTAAAATAGCTCAAAGCGTTAAAAGCAAAACACATTATAAGCAAACAGAATCAATATAATTAAACAAAGAATGATGTTGTAAAAGGATGACGAATTAATTTTTAGGCAAACTTAAGATGTCACAAAATCGTTTATGTTCAATGTGCATTTTCATAGAAGTTGTCGATCAATTGTATTCAGTGAAGAAATTCATATAAAAATGTTAATTTTCACTTCTGGCGTTATTGACCTTTGTCTGTTTATATAAGTTTCATGATATCATATTAAGTGTTTACTCTCTTGTAGCAAATCAAGTATGAGGAAGTTAATTAACGAATCCCACTGTGACCATGTATTGCTGAAATATCTCTTTTTTACCCTTTTTTCGTACAACATTATTATTGTACATTTTCTATGAGCCAAACTACTTCCAATGGTATTCTGAAAGTATATAATTATCCGTTATGACAAGTTTTGGCCATAGAATCAATTGATAAATTCATAGATATTATTTGGAATGAAATTAGTCAGTGAATAATTATTCAAAATAAAACAGCGTACTTTTTTGTATTTTACATTAAATATCAAAATATGCTGAGTATTTCTAAAGTGGTAGAGCAATATTGTTTTGAAATAGACATATTAATTCTATCTTGCCTTACATCCCCCATCGCTATTAAATTGTAAAACAAGTTAAATAGTAGTTCTTGTAGAACTGTTCGTTGTTTATCGTAAACCACCAATAAAAGAATGTTTTATCTGCAAATCAAAAAAAACAAAGAAAAATTATACGATACCCCATTTTTAGGTAACACACGTGTGAAAGGGTGAATTATAATTATTATTAGAAGCATCTGTTGATTTCAAAGGACATTTTAGGCTAAGAATTTAAACTATTTAAGATGTGACTTACGTTTTCAGAATTTCCAACATAGACACAGTGTGCTGGAAAAACGCGGCACCATGCTCTGATAACTTGACAGAAAATAGATAAAAAATAAAATATTGAAAGCTTGCATTGACTTATTTAAATAACATTAGCGCCGATGCAACGACGTATAAAACATATGGTACTTCATACTCATTTGATGTCTTTTAAAGTCCCAATGTGGCTGTAATTAAATTAACTTTCATGTGTTAACTATTAAAAATACTTCTTTTATGCATTTAAATAATTAAAAACAAATATTAAGATTTAAATAAGAGTAAATTTGAATTAAACCTTTCAATCAACATTATAAGTATGTTGAAAGTATACTTGAAATAACAAAGAAATTTATAAATTCGTGAAATCCTGAAACATATATATATTGATTAAAATTTACAATTTATATAGAAATATCTGTAATTGTAAAACTTTGTAAGATGTTTGTAGCATACACCTTTTATCGAGACTGGCAACGACAGGAAAGACTGCTGAAACAGATTTGCATAACATTTTTTCACTGATAATTTGTTCTTACAGGTTACAAAAATGCCACACTACAAATTGCAATATTTTAATCAAAACTTACCTTGCCTTGTTATTTCAGTTTTTTCTCAAGCCTTCTTTTCACGTTTTTTCTCGGTTCATTGATTGATTGATTTAACGCGCATAGAAATTCGCTGTCATTTTATTAGATTTGTTGTTTGAAATACTTATGATGCATACAATCTTTGAGTGGTAGCTTGGATTGACCTATAATTCAAAGTTTGATGCGTTCAAACTAGCGGGGAAAAACATGATTTCAAATACATTGAATAAGTCTTAAATACACCCGAACTGTATAATGTGGCACTTGGATCAAATGATAAGTCATGATTACTTTGACGCAATAAGAAAAAAAAAACCCACTGTTTTACTAATTCTGTAGTTAAATCACGTTTAAATATATAGATTCTCCTGGCAAAATGTAAAAATAACATATAATTTTGCGTTTTTTTAAATATTTCTGATATCCAATATTTTCCTTCCAAAGTAAAGAAAGACCAATTATGCATGCACTATTTTTTTCTTTGATCATAGAATGATGTAATCACTTTTTATTCTACTCACTTGTGTCTAGTATGCACCTTTGTTTCAAATCGTAATTAGAAATTAAAATCTGCTTCCCATACATGAAATATATGTCAACAGACACAAATATATGTATAGCATTTTTGCTTTAATTTTGCAATTTTTTTTTATACTGATAATAAAATTTGAAAATGTTTCACCAAAAACATAACAAAAAAACCCCCTTCTGTTTATTGAATTTTATGCCTTGAAAATGCCTACTCACGTGTTTTGCATATGGCTCCTTCAAAGCCAACATCACATCCAGTAAAGCAAGTACCATTAACCGGAAAGCAATAGCTTTTGTTTCTACAGTGCCCGCATGTTTCATTGCAATCATATCCATAAGATCCTCTATTGCATTCTAAAACGATTATAGATACAACAAATGCCAAACAACTGTTGCTGTTTAGCACAGGTTAATGCAGTAACAGTAATTTCAATGACTTGCATCAGTATTGTCTTACAACCATAACAAACCTAAACATTAACGTTAGTGAACGTCATTTTTTCTCGTAAAATTGCAAAAAATCACTATTATGCGTTTTAGTCTAATTTTGACATTAAGTTGACATACAGCTTGTTTCCTTTTGTTTTATGTTTCTTTTTTGAGAAAAAATAAATCATAGGTTTCATTTAAACAAATTATAAAAATCCGTTTACAATGGCACTTGGTTTGATTTAGAAACATTATAAATTGATCAAACAAACTTTGATTCCTAAAGTTCATATGTGAACGATTATTTTGTTGGCACCTGGATATTTACAAGTCATGCGTTCATTCATGATTTTTTTAATAAAACTTTTTCTATATCACTTTGAATTTTGTCATATCATTATTCCTTTATATATGAATCAAAGTTTACTTTTCTGCTTATTTTCGTTTTAGAGAAGTTTACTGGATATTTTATAACACTCATGGCAAATGTATCCATGTGTTATATCTCCATTTGTTTTAAAGTTATCTTCTCTTTCCTATTAATCTGCTGCATATCTATCTAGTTGTCCTGATAACTTTCTACTCACGTGTTTTACACAAGTCCCCTTCGTAGCCAGCATTGCATCCAGTGAAGCATGTTCCATTGATATTAGAACATTGACTTTCACTGAGACAGTTTCCACACATTTCGTTGCAGTCAACGCCGTATGAACCACTGTCACAATCTTTTAAATGAAATGATATGAAATGACTCCAACTTAATATTTTGAGAATGATATATAAGGCTACCTTAAAATGAATGCACTTCTCTGTATATCATTGCAACGGTTACATGTTGTCATGTCTTTATTTTATGTAAGAATAAAATAATAAGGTAATTAGGAAAAAAATAGAAAGAATTTGTTCCGTTGCCTGTACCTGTATTTTTCCTTACCTGTTTTACATACGTCCCCTTTAAAACCAGCTTTGCATCCAGTTAAGCATGTCCCATTGATATGGGAACATTGGCTTTCATCACGACAGTGTCCACATGTTTCATTGCATCTAATACCATACGATCCTCTGTCACATTCTTTAATATAATTAACACATGTCCATCACAGTGTTGTGTCTCATATTCATAATTACAAAAAGAAAACACACAAAAAACATTTGGTATGCAGTGTTTTGAATGTTTTATCTACATATATTAACAAATAAAACAAACAACAAGTGAAAAGCTGTCAATGTGACAGCAAGCAAACCATGTTTTCTTTTATGTGAACTGTATTCATAATCCATGTCAACACGTATCCAGTAAAATGGAGTACCATATATGCAACATTTTGCCAAGAAATGACTTAGTTCAAAAGCTAGTATTTTTTTTCATAAATAATCAGAAATCAAAATCCTAGCAATATGCACACCTCTGATAAATGTACCATTGATCTGCAAAAGAACAACATCTTATCTTGAAAACTGTAGGAGGAGTTATCTGTACAATGAGGATACCCTTTTGGCAGCCGCCCGCCAGCCTGCCATTTTCACCATTTTAACAATCGGATTTTTCCGTTGGAAAACCCGGTTAAAAACCTAAATTTTTAGCTATTTTGTTTAGGGATGGGACGATCCACCGATGCATCGGTGCATCGCAGTATTTATTTTGACGATATTTGGATCGATACATTTACCATTAATACAACGATACCTTACCGAACTTTTTTTTTATTTTCCAAAAATATCCGAGCTTCATATATTGGCTATTTTTAGTCCGCGCGCCTAATATGAAAGTACAAAGATGGCGGAAAACCTCGTAAATTGTCAAAACAGTTAGGAAGCTAAATATGGAATGTGGAAAACTTTTGGAATACTAATTTATGAAAAAGTAGTGTATATGAGACTAAAGTAATTTGTAAATTGTGCAAGGCTCTTTATAAATATAACAAAATAACTTTGGACATGCGGTAATACATCGACAGATTGAATAAATTTTAAACCTTTATTCATGTTTTCATTTAGTTGCAATGTATCGTGATATGTATCGTATCGCATCTCATGTATCGTGATATGTACCGAATCGGCTCAGTACAGTATCGTCCCAGTTTAATGAATGACTTTTGATGTACAGGATGTCCAGTAACAGGGTTTTACGGATCTAACTGCTCCATTCCGTGTCCTGATGTTAACTGTCACTACTGTCACATAGAGACGGGCTATAGCCAGTGTTGTAAACCTGGATACCAAGGTCATCACTGTGAATTAGGTAAGATATAGTTTCAATAGACAAAGATTACTTATACGTGTACATGCCTGTATATGGCCTCGTTAAGTATTGGCAACCATTACAAAGCATTTGTAAAACTTTTGATATATTTGTTTCTTATTCCAAAATAATAATACGAAACAAGTATAAGCATGTAATGTTTTTCTTTATTTGTGTATAATAAAAGAGCATACACATGTGTGCTCTTATGGAAACAAATTAAAAAAAAACAACAACTTTGAAACCTTTTATTTTAAAACCCATTTGATTTCATATAAAATAAGTTGCTTCGCTGATTAGTTCCTGCATTGACTTTAATAAGTTTCACAAATGTTTTTAAAAAAAGAATTGTTAGTGTGCAGTCAGGTAAACTGTTTTTTCTACAGCAAATGTGAAATTGAGCAAGTTTACGGCTATTGGGGTTCGACAGTCTGAAGTACTCTCAGCTGTCTGTTTCAGACTTTCTAACGAATTTCTGCAAGATTTCTTACAAATTCGTTATTGACATTCAAGTAATAACAGCTATAGCATTGAACGAGATTGACTTTATCAGTTAAAAGTTTTATACAGGTATAAATATTCAACACGGAATTTTTGATATAACAAACATTAGCTTTTTTTCAGTATATTGGATATAGTTTAGCAAAGTATAAAAACAAGGCCAGTAATCACTTCCATTTGTGGGTCATGTATCATACATTGTTGCGGCAAACATGTACAAAATTGTATTGGTTTGAAATTTCAAAAACGAAATTGTCTACTTATGCTTAGCAAACCCAGTTTGAAACTCCAAAATCAGTATTTCGTCTTTTGTAAAGAAATATGTAGCTCTTGCATATGGTGGTTTTTGTCATAATGTTGGATTGCTGATTGTGAATTCATTTACTTGTTTTTCAAACGTATAACAAAAGTTACAGACGATGAGAAAAGTGTAGTTTTCTGTGCAGCATAATTTAAGCCGATTTATTATGTTCATGGAGGTGGAGTGCTTTGCACTATGTTGCTACAAGCGACCCATAAAACCACATATGTCTAAATCAGATACAGCTGTTTATTGTGTCAAAATTACATTATTTTCTTGTATTTTTACTAGCTTGTCCACGTGGTTATTTTGGAAATGATTGTACTGAAAAATGCAATGACACATGTTCCGGGTGTAATAATGTGAATGGCGTTTGCGACTCTGGATGCATCCCTGGCTGGAAAGGTTATCACTGCAACGAAGGTAGCGTTCATAATATTTAAAGTTTGGAGCGGATTTTTTTCAGGCAGACTTTATTTACAATATCTAAAATAACTCAACCACTGATTCATAAAGAAATAATGATGACGACGCAATTTAGGTTTAGTAGTAATAAGTTAGTCCATCCATAACGTAGGCGAATTAAACAATGTTGATTGATCTATACTTCATGAAATACATATTTTAAAGCTATTATGAGACTGACATAAACCAAACTCAGGTGTATGTATGTAGTGAACTAAATGAGCTTTTGCACTTCATTTTTTTAAAGAGTTGTCTGCCCTTAAGGAACATTTTTTTTTATAATATAACTTTCTGAAAATATTTATGGTTAACTATAATTTTTTTAGCATATTTGAATAAAGGTAAAGCTTTTGCAACTTTAAACCAAGAAAAATGTGAGACAATTGCTTGTACTGAAGAAATATATTAAAAGACATTTCTCCAATATACTTCAATACTACTAGTACTTCAACGTACGATAGATTTATTAAAATTATTTATTTTTACAAATTCAAAGGTGAATCTTAATTAATTTTAAAAACAAATCATAAAAATCACACTAAGAGTTTAGTGATCAAACTTGCAATATATTAGGTATGAAAATGACAGTAACTGTTATGGTTGGACCAATTGAGAATAGGGGTTGTCTAGTAAAGCCAAATGAATGCATTCTTTTTAAAGTGTTCATTTTGGTAATACAGTGGTAACAACGTTATTGTTGACAAGCCAATCGTGTTAAATCGTTCGTGTAACGTGGGTGATCGTTCGTGTAACGTGCGGGATCGTGCGTGTATCAGGAAAATTGGTTTGCGTTTTTTACCGTGCGTGTTCGTGTGTGATCGTGCGGTTTTTTCTTTTTGTAACTTTTTTTACGGAATGCCAGGATTTATTCTTAAAACAAAGACAGGTAGTTTTTGTAAAACAATGTGAATTAAAAACTTTTTATTATATAAGAACTTTGACAGTTGTTAACATTCATTCTCTCTTTCGTCCTTAAATACATTTTTTTATTTCTATAGTTCATTCAATCCTTTATTCGGTCGAGTTAGTTTTGCTTAAATTTACAATCAGCCTATATCAAGCATCAATTGTGTCTTGACAAATAATTTCAATCATATTAGCAAAAGCGACACGTTAAATGAAAGCGGCTAAGCTTACATATTCCCCGTTTTAAACTAAACGATTATTCCAAACATTTTTCTTTCAAATGAGAATACGATACGCATTATTTAGTAGATTGTATACATATTTGTTTGAAATATAGTTTATTTAGACGCTTTAAAATTTAGAATAAAAAGAAATAAATCAATTATTTACTGTACATTATGAAAATATTTGATGTGAAAATTCGAAATTCTATGGAACAAGGTAACAAATTTACCTGTAACACACATAATTAAATCGTACGTAAGAGAATAAAATTACATAAAAAGTCAACTCGTATGTAAATAATTTCGTGTAGTTTATGCATTATCTTCATTTCAATTACACGTAATTTTCTTTAACTTATGATTGAAGTTAATATTTGTTATGGAGACAAAATGTTAATTTGTGTGTGAATCCTTTATATTTGTGCATGGATGTGTAAAAGTGTTAACTCGTAAAATACAAAACAGTGCATGACTAAAGTACATGCTGCTTTTCAATAACACACAAACATAAAGCAATACAAATTAAAGTAATACGTTTCTTTAATTCTAATCTTAAAAATTAATTCTGATTTTGCGTGTTTAATGGTGTAGAATCGTTCGGTTGCGTGTTTTATCGTTTTTGTTCGTGTATCGTGAAGATTCAGTAAGTTAGTGATCGTCCGTGTATCGTGGGTGATCGTTCGTGTATCAGAATCGTGCGTGTCGTTTGTCAACAATAACGTTGCTACCACTGTACTGGTTGTTTATTGATTTGGTTTATGGAAAAGTTGTAAATAGTAGAATTGGTAATGGTTGCCAATACTTAACGAAGCCATATACAGGCATGTACACGTATACGTAATCTTTGTCTCTTGAAACTATATCTTACCTAATTCACAGTGATGACCTTGGTATCCAGGTTTACAACACTGGCTATAGCCCGTCTCTATGTGACAGTAGTGACAGTTAACGTCAGGACACGGAATGGAGCAGTTAGATCCGTAAAACCCTGTTACATGTACTGGACATCCTGTACATTAAAAGTCATTCATTAAACGATATTTGTTTTAATTATTTTGAATCTATTCTTAAAGAAATATGATGCAAGAGGCGTAAATTTACGCGACTGTGTTTATTGGTATGCACGAAAGTCCATCAAGACAATTTCTAATTAAACCAGGAACATATTGCAGTATTACAACATTTGGAACAAAACAGTCTGACCTGTATACTCATGTTGCTGGTCATCCTTTTTGCTAATGTTTACTATTATAAAATGCATCCATCGCAATGATCTCAAATATTAACTGAGCACCATGTCTTTCATTTACACGACAAGGGAATATAGGACCAAACCAAACCAATTCAGTAGCAACAAATTTGGGAAAGGGTAAATTGTAACACAACGAATTGTAACATGCATGTAAAAATTGCGCATACGGTTCGTCGTAGAATCCACGTCATTTCTATATAAAGGCAGTAAACTTTTCTATAACATTAAGACATTCAGTATAATGAAATAAATAATGCCTGTTTAGAAGGTTGATAATGGTTTTCTCGGGGTGTCAATTTAATCTGTTACCCTCGCAAACAGGCACTATTTTATAATGGTATATGCAATCTGTTCAGTTATACTTTTGGCCACTTTATCTCCGCCATAACATAAATGTGACATCAATGACTCTTACAAAAAGAGGATTCAGTTATGTTGGTGCTAAATAAAATGTTTGGAATGCTTTATTTCTGTCCTTTGTCATCTTTATATTGATTAAATAACAAACGTTTCTTTGTGCCTAGTTTTATTAATTCAGATCGATAAAAAAATGTTAAACGAAAGTTCTTACAATGTACCATTTTTTGGTGTTATTTTATTTAAGGGGGGGGGGGCAATTCTGGGAAACAATAGACATTTTAAATGATTGAAAAAGATTTGATAGTTTTACTGAAATTGACAGCACGTTGTCACATTACTGATTAAATCCACAGGGTCTACACACTAGCTTATTGTATTATGTTTTGACAATAAAAGGTAAATATATGACCAATTATAAAATATATTTAAACATTTTCAAAGACTGTTGAAATTTTAAAGAACACTAACCATACACCTCTACTTCACAGAGGTCGATCGTTACTAAACTATCATAACCGTCAGGGTAGGCGACTCCTGGTAGTCTCTCGTTGTAGTAGATGACATATTGTCCATTGACAGAACAGTTTGTTGTGAAGACAGGAGGCATTGTGTTTACTGTAAAGTTGTTATCCTTGAAACACAGCGCTCCCTGTGATTTATTCGTGGTATTTGAGATATACACAGAGAATCCAAGTAAATTGTCTGTTATGTACGTCCGATACATGTAATCTGTATAAGATGTTATCGATAATGTGTATATAATATTTATTTTACATTGATAACTATACAATACCTAAATATCAATCACATCCTAGGCAATTCACATTACACATTTTGCATGCACCCATCAGTTAAAATATATAAATGGTTTAACACTCGTTTAAACGGAAATAATATATTTTTCATATATTTATCGTTTAAAGTAATGCCAGCTTATCATAACATCGAATATAACCGTGGGGGCTAAACCCTGAGAATTCTCTGAGAAAAAAAAAAGTTGCGTATTATCAAACCATTTCAATATATAAACAAAATAATGATATGTATATTAATTATTTTAATAAATTTATTAACAACACTGGTTGTACTCTATTGTGAATTAAAAATAAAATATAAAGAGTAATATAAATTGTTCAGCAGATATCATTTGTGATTGTCGTTAGGAAGAAATGTTGGTGAACAAATATATTTAAATAATTAGTCAGTGTCATGTATTGAATGAGAGAGTGTTTGGCGATCAGGACTGTCTGAGCATTCTTTTAAAAACTAAGCACGCTTAATCCAAACAGTAAAGAACCTGAAAAGGCACCTAACACCTTCTTGTTTAACAAAATATTACTTGAACTCTAAGATACACCAGTATATACATGTATAATATTATTGATAACCATAGTGGGTAGATAACATGAAACATTTCTCAAGTTCATCAAAAATTCCTAATCTCATTAATAGCTGACCCTTAAAAAACTTCATTTTATTTAGAGGAGCTATACATACGAATGTTTCTTTATCGTGCTAGCGCCTTCTTTAACGCAATGTCTTATATTAGAAAGCATTGGTCTGTTTTTAAAAAAAACCCCAGGATATTTGCGCTTAGAGACCAATTTTAGGAATACCAAATACTTAATTGTCGCTCATAATTCCGATGAAAAAAATGTTACTTACAGACGATAAAACTCAAATCTGACGAAGTGTCACTCTACAACACGCCGAGAAGTATATCGTGATTGTAAGAATCATCTCTTTACATAAAGTAATTTTATCTGGTCGCCATGTCATTCATGAATAGATGTCGGAAACTGTTTGTTAGGTCTTTCCACCTTTCAGGTGAAAGACCTTTTGTTTTTCTTATGTTTTTTATTAGGTCTTTCCACCTTTTAGATGAAAGACCTTTTGTATTTCTTATGTTTTTTATTATTATTATTTTTTTTTCTTTCTTCTCTTTTTTTCCAGGGACAGCTTTTTTATTTCAAGAGATATTGAAACAATTTTTTCTTTATGTTATTGGCCTTTAAAAGTTATGGTACCAAATGACCCTTTGCTTGATAACTCCCAGAACTTACAAAGTTATTGCCCTTGTGTACGAAAAGCTTGTTATCGCTACTCTTCTGAAACCATAAGAGATAGAAACTTGGAACTTTTACCAATGTCTTCAGTACACTTAAGGGGTTCTCCAATCTATTCATACCGAAAGGATTTGAGGCCCCTTTCTAGTAGTTATTGCCCCTGAAAGTATTTACATTTCTATAAAATCACTTCCAACTTTTTTATTATTTGTCATAGAGACTTCGGACCACTTGGGATGGAAGCGTCTACCTTGGCCGAACAAAATGACATAAAGATCAAGGGTCTAGGTCAAGCAATAAAAATTTGCAAACTTAATCGTTTGACACTTTTATATGAAGTAACGCAGAAAAAATACTTTATTCTATTGAAGCAATCTTATTTTAAACATAAACAACATTGAGGTGGAAAGACCTCTAATTGTTCGAGAACAATTAGTCTACTAGTTATTATTTTTTTTCTTCTCTTTTTTTCCAGGGACAGCTTTATTATTTCAAGAGATATTGAAACAATTTTTTCTTTATGTTATTGGCCATTAAAAGTTATGGTACCAAACGACCCTTTGCTTGATAATTCCAGAACTTACAAAGTTATTGCCCTTGTGTACGAAAAGCTTGTTATCGCAACTCCTCTGAAACCATAAGAGATAGAAACTTGGAACTTTTACCAATGTCTTCAGTACTCCTAGAGGGTTCTCCAATCTATTCATACCAAAAGGATTTGAGCCCCCCTTCTAGTAGTTATTGCCCCTGAAAGTATTTACATTTCTATAAAATCACTTCCAACCTTTTTATTATTTGTCATAGAGACTTCAGACTACTTGGGATTGAAGCGTCTACCTTGGCCGAACAAAATGACATAAAGATCAAAGGTCAAGGTCATCTGGAAATCTCTTAATTAATGAGTCTTCAGATCTCTTTTGTTTAGGGTGGTAGAGAATTTTTTTTTCCTGGAAGTAGTAATACATCTTGAGACATTTTAAAATATAGCCCCTTGGCTCCTTCCTTTAAATAGTTACAGAGTTATTACCCCTATTTACATAAAGCTTGTTATCGCTACTCCTCTGAAACCATAAGATATAGAAACTTGGAACTTTTACCAATGTCTTCAGTACACTTAGAGGATTCTCCAATTTATTCATACCGAAAGGATCTGAGCCCCCCTTCTAGTAGTTATTGCCCCTGAAAGTATTTACATTTCTATAAAATCACTTCCAACTTTTTTATTATTTATCATACAGACTTCGGACCACTTGGGATTAAAGCGTCTAACTTGGCCGAACAAAATGACATAAAGGTCAAATGTCAAGGTCATCTGGAAATCTCTTAATTAATGAGTTTTTAGATCTCTTGTTTAGGGTTGTAGAGAAAAACTTTTTCATGGATGTAGTAGGACATTCTAAGACATTTTAAAATATAGCCCTCTGACCCTTACCATGTAACAATTACAGAGTTATTGCCCCTATTGTACAAAATGCTTGTTATCGCTACTCCTCATTAACCGTCAGAAATAGAGACTTGAAACGTTTACTTTTGTATTCAGTACACTTAGACGCTCCTTTAATCTATCATACCGAAAGGGTCTAAAGTCCCTTTCTAGCAGTTATTGCCCCTGAAAGTTTCGATGATTCAATAAATACACAAATAACTTTTGAATCAATAATTATAGATACATCGGACCACTTGGTATTGAAGGGTCTACCTTGTCAGATCAAAATGACATCAAAGTCAAAGGTCTGGGTCAAGCAATAAAAAATTGCAAAGTTAATCGTTTGACACTTTTTTTTTAATAAAGTAACGCAGAAAAAATACTTTATTCTATTGAAGCAATCTTATTTTAAACATAAAAAATAATGAGGTGGAAAGACCTCTAATTGTTCGAGAACAATTAGTCTACTAGTTTTAATCTGCATTTATGGGTTTAAAGTATACTAAAGTACAATCTGGAAATTGTTGTACAATTTTGATAGCATTGGATATTTTTGTTATTATACAATCTTTATTAATGAAAACTCCATGCTGTTCCTACCATTACTTTTTACTTTAGGTCATGCGTTGATGTATTTTCATAAATGGTGGATTGACAACATCGTCTATTGAGATTCAGAACCTTAAGGTCAGGTTTTCGGCTAGCAGTTTTAAGGTACTTTACTAAAGTTACATATTATTCTGTTCAGTATACTTAAGTCTGTTATAAATTTTAAATGAATTTGTCAGAGGGGTTTTATAACTACAGAAGGACAAAGTGTATGATGATCAAACTGTCGTTTTAAGGAAATATGAAAACAGATCGTGAAAAATATGTATATTTTGTATATGGCTATTATATGTGTTATTTATACCTTAAATATTGGAGAATAATGTCATTATTTTTGTCATGATTTGTTACTATTAACTGATAATGAACTATTAAGAAATAAAATGCAACAATAGGGAACAAAATAGACTATTATAATATAACGAAAAGACTTTTATCAAAACCTTTCAAAATACACAGATTTCAGAAAACAAATTATCTTAGTATATAAGCAATTTGGTGTTTCTATTTTTTTTTCAAATCACGTCAAAATGCAAATATGTGGGTATTCTCCATGTAACTGCAAAACTTACCTTAAAAGACCCCTGGCATATCATTTCATTTTAAAACATGGACTAACATATCTATAGAGTGAGTTAAGCAAACTCTTGAATTTAATGTCAAATTTTCTATTTAATTTGTAATTGTAATTTAAAAATTGTTAATGTGTTTGATCATTTGTTTCAGTTACTGTTCATGTTCATTGCAGCCCTTTAATTTTCTCCAGTTTCTATTTCACTAAAACCAACTACATTTTTTTTCGGTATTGCATTTTTCAAGCTAAAAGGGAACATCATTTGAAGATTAAGTCATCTGATAAAACCCAAATGTTAACATGTAAATAAAAAACGTATATGCGTGATGACAGTTTACACTACAGAGGCTATCATTTCCAAGATACATAATGACTGTGACTATACCAGAGTTCTCCGTCCTGAATGAGATAGTGATGTGATGGATACTGTGGATGCTGCTTAGGTTCACCCACCAGGTGGCGGTTCGTCCTTGATATGATAGAGCACATTGACCACCCGACATTTTCAGGTTAGATTTACGTCCGTCCACAGCGTTACTGGCGTCATACGTGTCGTTACTGCCTGGTATGTATGGGTACTGTTGGTATGCTTGTTTATTGAGGGCAACGTTAACTGTCAACAAACACACAACCCCATATTAACAACTTTTTTTTACATTTTAACATTTACTTATGAACAATCTTTATAAACAAAAACAAAGTGGAATTTTGTTTGATTTGTCCGAACAGTTGTTGTCATTTCATGTTATAAAAAGTCTAGTTTTATAATTGTAACACCTTTTCCTCTCTTTCTTCACTTAGGATAAACAATCAGAATATGAAAAATATTTTCTACTTGTGAAGTGTTTGCAGAATGGAGCAAAAATGTAACATGTCACCTGTGATCTTTGTAATCGGGGCAACACAACCATCACTTCAATGTTCAATTGATGAGATAGCTACGAAACACACATTTGTAATACAGAGAAAGAAAAAAACAGTTTGTAGGGTTTTGTTTGTTGAAGCTCAGCGCAGCTGCATGCCATTTATATGCACCTAATAACTGGGCCCATCACAATTAGCAACTACAAAAAAGTGTTGTACAGAAAGCTACACTTATCCCATCGGCTGAAATGTTTGTTAAAAACAATAACTTTGGAAAGAAGGATAACTTTCGCAGAAGTATTTACAACCAGCATTTCAACATTAGGACAAAAAAAAACTTCAAATGGAACTGGTATGGGCTACATAGTCTTTTATAAAAGAAGTAAAATACTGTTTTGGAAGTTATTTTTGAATTTGGTTCTTTAAGTGTAATTAACAGTGCGACATTTAAGTCCGGACATGACAAAGTCCGGGCTTTTAGCTACCATTTCCGTTGGATATAGCTTACTTTTGTTTATATATCTTGGTGGGACATTTTACTTTGATCCTATCATGTCAGCATGAATGTACACATTGCTCTAGTTTTCTTGTAATTGTCTCTCAAATATCAAAATCCCATGGGATTTTGGTGGGATTTTTCATCCCATCTCAAACCCCACCAAAATCCCATGGGAGAAAAAGTATTGTGGGATAAATTGTCCCATGTGGGAGAAAAAATCCCATCATTCATAAAAGATGGGATTAATTCTCCCATATAGGACAAAAAATCCCACATAATAAAGAAAATAGGATATATCCCATGATTTTTCACATAGGATAAATTTTCCCATATATCACAGATATCTTTCTCATGATTTCTCATAATAAATTATTTTCTTTTGTTATTTCACCTTAATTTGCACATAACATTAAACTCTGTCTCATGGCAATTGATTGGATCAACAACTGTACAGACATTTCATATTTTCATCTGATATTAATCTTTTAAAGACATGTGAGATTGTATTGTGTTGATTTTTCAAAATACTGTAGGTGCATGTTTGCTATAAAATGCAGATTCTAATCCTAAATAAATAGTTATTTGGTTCTTCATTTTTAATCCATCTAATTAGACTTTCTTGTTATCTATTTCTTAGGAACTGTCTTCCCACAAATGTTTATTTAAAAATAAAATTTGGTGTTATGACTAGTCATAACACCAAATTTTATTTTTAAATAAACATTTGTGGGAAGACAGAACTAATAATTTCATTACATATTATATAGCTCTTTCTGGTAATTACCATAGGCGCTTCCCACCTAAAATCAATGTATTAAAAATCCATCCGAAAAGAGATGAAGATTTCGCACAATGATGTATAGATAGTGAGCGTCTAACAGGTGCAGTTCTTTACCTCAGCAGATAAGAATGACCATTTTAAATGTTGCTGTGCAGTACTAATGCAACGCTAAAAAAATACCTTATGCAGATTGTAAACAACGAAATGTTTACCCAATGATGACGTTTTTTTCATATCTAATGCTCATAAACTTCTCATATTTCTCATGTACTCATTTCTCAATGTTCCCAGTTTCCATCTTGGAGTGTAATAATTATGTTGAATTGCGAACCCGATTGTTAAATACACCCCCCCCCCCTTTTTAAAAGAATTCGGAATACTAGGACAATCTCATATCATGTTTCATGGAGTGAGGTGCACAGAACAAGAACCACATCGTCAATAACGGCGATTGTCTACGCCGCATTGTTACCCATTGTACGGATTTTTTTTAATAAAAGAGAGTAAAATATAACCTTTGAAAAAAAATGGTTTATATTGAGTTCAAAATCATGCTTAAATAACTGTATCAAGTTTTGTAGTTTGATTAAGTCATTATAGTGAGACTGTTTGGGTTTTTTTTTCAATGTGATTGTTGTTGTTTTGATACATGTAAGAAGGTAACAAGACTTCAAACTGTCGCTAAGTTTAATAAATTTCACAAACGCTATTTCTATTGGTTGGTTGCACCGAGCTCAGCTTGAGCGAGTTTCTGTACTTGTGTACATTACCTGCATACGTGTAAGTAACAGTATATCAAATAAGTGTATTTTAAAAATACATGCACATACATAGTACAGAAGATCAAAGGTGGCAATGTTGCATACATCAACCCGTTAATTGCCAGACTGTCACCTTGATTAAAATTCTTATCCCTCGGTGGTTCGTTTTATATATACATGTAATTATATCCCCGACTGTTTAAGACTTGTTACCTGTAATTAAATCCGAGATGTACGGTTCTAGGATAACACAAAAGTGAAATTTTTGTTTCAAATTCAATTAACGGGTTACAATATTATTTCCCTATAAAAGAAATTATATATGAATTAACCATTAACCATTTACCAAATGTTTCATTTTATTTTTTGAAATCTCTCTCTCTCTCTCTCTCTCTCTCTCTCTCTCTCTCTCCTCATTATTTGCTTGCTTAAGTACTGCTTTAAAGTACACCAGGGACAAACGGTATCTAGACTACCTACATGTAAAGTGCGGTCAATTTTTGATATGATGGAGATCTATATGTGAAAACATCCTGAAAATAACTGCGGTCGCATGAGTACTTTTCGAGATATTTGGGGGAAACCCGATTTCACACCTTCAGAACGATTTTTAATCAAGCCGATTTGGCGCGGGATGAACTGTGGCGTCACTGGGTCAACTACTATAATATGAGAAACAAGAATATCGTATGAAAACTGTTTGTTTTCTTGCATTGCATTTTCTATATATGAACATTTTTTTTTTATCGACCCTGAATGACTAAATATACTGTTGTTTGAGTTTAAACCCATATTTTATTGAACAAAAATGCCGAATTTGGAAACTTGTTAACGTTTGCTTCATGAATTTAGTCAAATGTGTGACACATTTTGCATCACATGTGTATCCTATGTAACAAATTGACAATCAATCAAGGCTCTGTTGTTATAAGAAATATTTTTTGAAATATTTTTTTGTAAAAGGTAACGTGGGGGGGTCTATTCCTCGTATGAGACATAAAATTCAGGCACGTAGCATCGGGGGGGGGGGGAGCTTGCATTTACCATGTTTACATATAAAAAATTGAATTATCATGGAGCCTCCCCCCCCCCACTTTTTGGGGGAGTATGTAAGTATGAATTAAGGAAATTAAGAGTGAAATCGAAGTTACAGATATATACCACGCCAGCTCCCCCCCCCCCCCCCCCCCCACGAATAAGGATATTTAAGATTTCAATTTCCCCTTTATTTTTTATTTTTTTGCTTGCTTGTCAAGATTTTTTGGATGAGTCTGAGATGTAATTTCAGGCAGGTAGCATCCTTTTTTAATTGTGGGGGGGGGGGGGGGATCAAAAACGATGCTACCTGCCCGATATTACATCAATATTGCCCGATTATTCATTTTAATATTGATTTCGGACTATTAACAATCAAAATAGCATGCACATTTTAACAAACAATCGAGGGATTATTAATGGATCAAGGCGAAATTTAAGTCCAAGATGGCCGCATGATGAAGTTTGTCTCGTAACTTCTTTGAAAATACGATAATGGAATTTTATTTTACACTTATTTACATCCTTTGTCAAGAAATGTTAAAGTTTCTTTCAGTTTTAATAATGATTCGGTGTTAGTATAACAATTTAATTTAAGCTATTTGGAGTTAAATTGCTGACTATAGCGCTCGGAAGAAAGGTGTTCTTTATTGGACAAGAAATTAAGACCAGGGACGTAATTACTTCCGAAATTATTACTTCATTATTACTTGATTGCATTTTTTAAACAAGGTTTAAATTGCTGAATTGTGAGTTTTGTCATTTTTTAAATGATAAGATAAGTAACAATTAAGGCATATTTTGAACATTAGTTTCTTTTTGATAGTCTCATGCATGATTCTTTAACCACTGATTGACGGACTATACCCGTGTATTAGCTAATGAATGCTTATTTTACACAGTCTAATTTAATTTATGTTTTAGCTGATAATAATTGAGTAGCTAATTATACACAAATCAATTTACCAGTCTAGAGGTGTGAAACCTCCTCTTTGTTCTCCAGACTCGTGTACCATGTGTATACATACCCCAGACACACACGTGTCTGGAGCAGTAGCTTCGTTAGTTTACCGGTGACATCGTCTCGGGTCATTCGTGTGTGAAGGGAGATTATGTAATCAGCAACTGAATAATGAACATCAATCTGTCCATGCAAGCATTTAAGATATCGTAATCATCGGTAAAAAAGGCGACGAGAATATCCAAAATCCCTAAAAAGAAACTTGATTGTGCCAAAATAATTACGGATACAAATTTCTAAATCTACAATACTTAAAATAACTAGATACGTCAAAACATCAGAGCTCTATCTATTTTTTGTAATTTTTTACTGCAAAATGGTATTTATTTTGTAAAGCTTTTTAAGGTAATTCCCTTCCTGTTGATCTCGTAACCTCTTTTCCGCATGTTGGATAAGCAAATTAATCAAATAATGTTAAATATGTCGCCTTAACTATAATTATATTATGTAAGTAGAACAAATAATTTTCAATAATATCAAACTGATAGCATTCATGCCGTAAATACTCCATTTCATAGATCTTTATTTGTGATGCTGAATTAGTAAATATATTATTCACCAATTCCTATATATTTGCTTTGTATATCTGTTTGTATTTTTTGTATTCAATGTCGTTTTGTATGTACATGTATATCGAGAAGGTCATTGTGTACACATCACAAGTCAATCACAAGTCAGTGGATTTTGTCTAGATTTTTGTTTTCTCTCAACTTGATTAGCTAGTGATTAATTTTGTGATTAATTTTGCTCTAAATTATAAAGTATTAATTATGAAGAAATTTTGGGGAAAAATCAGCGCCGCGAACGTGATTTGATCCCACGCTAGTACGTGTATGTGCCAAATTTCCATTTTATCATGCAACTTGATAAACTGGTTCACAGTTTCCAAAACTCGGAAGTGGAGTGAAGAAAAACGAGGGGAATAATTTTGTTATCATGAGCAGTAAGTACATGTTTGTTCTTATTTATTTTCTTCACCCAATTTTAGCCCCAAGCGAGTTCACCTGTGTCACGTGTTTCTGTTCAATCTGGTTTCTGCTCGCACGTGTCTTACACGTGTATATCTCCATTCTTTGTAGAACAATAGGGTGCTAAATAATATACACAGACTGACACCTGTAGATACTGCCATGTAAATTGGTAGATGCTTTAGGACAATAGGATAGTTATTAGGTATACACAGAATGTGTCTCCTTGGTCAGTTGACTTATCTATAAGGAATTCATAATGAACACAACAAAGACTTTTGATGCTACATGTAAAGCTTATTTGTAATTGACATCAACACAATATTTAAAAGTTATTAAAAAGATATTATAAATGAAATGAACGTGCAAGTAATAAAATGTTGAAAAAGTATATTATCATATATAGTCAATGTAATACAAATCATTGCATTCCTAAAACTATATGCATTGATCTAAATTGATAACGTTTAAATACAGTTTTGTTACTATACTTGTATTGTTTCCATTTTAAGGAAATATTTATAAGTAATATGAACAGAACCATATTTTATTTTTGTCATTAGTACAATTGGCAACATTTTAAAAAACATTTTATAGTCTGGCATCATGTCTATTATAGACTGTGCACTGTTGTATTCTCTCATGGGGGGGGGGGGGGGGGGGAGTGAAGACTTTTGTTAGGAACCGTTTCTATTGTTATAGTCAAATTATTTTACTCCTCCTATTACAAAGTAAACTCATATATCAACTTATATTCTTCGAATAATATTAATTATACATGTGTATAAAATTGTTCTTTTTCTTTTTAAAATAAAAGTTTTCTTCTGAGACTGTAATCTAAGTTCATTTCAGAAGAAATTGGAATGTGTCCTCTACATGTATTTCATCTACAGAGTTTTCATGTGCACTCAGTCTAGACAAGTTCACCCTGAAATGGTGCAGTCTCTATTTTCAGGGGTAGTACCCCACATCGAAACTGTGCTATTGTTGATCTAGCTAACAATATGTTTAGGAATGTTCATTGAGATGTATAATTTTCTAGGCAAGAATTTTCCTTTGATAGTTTTTATGTTCTTAATTTAGGAGTATTTAATGGGGATATCCATTTGCCATCTTAGTTCATGTTCTAACTGCTGTTTACTGATATGAGTTAATATATACATGAAGTACATGGGGGCATATTTCCATAGGCTGCCAGTATATCTACATCATCTAGAATAGACATTGTGGTTTTATGAATAGTCCTTGTTACACTACTATATGTACATTTTAATAAGTGTATTGTCAAACAACAATATTCATGTTCATGATATACCATATGACTGCCCAGAAAGACAACAACTTCAGTAAATAATGAGTAACATAAATACAAGGCTTTTAGTTACTAAAACATCTTGTCAATGAATAGAAGAAGTCGATCAGAAATAATTAAGTACTACATGTAGGTAACTGCAAGTTAAAAATCAGAATTAATTCTTTAAAACCTATGGCCAAAAATTTTCAGAGAATCGAGAGAAAGAAAACAAACCCGGTATATATAATCATGTTCATATTAATTAACTTTGAAACAAACCGAAATCATTCATTAGGGGAGAGAGAGAGAGTTGTTGAACATTAGGGTTCACTGGTTAAAAATACATGTATGTATTCAGAGCTTTATTTAAGCTCATTGAGCAGAGTATTAGGACTAATATTCTATGTCTGTCTGTCGGTATGAATGAATGAGGTGATGGGTTTATAAATGTAGGAATGAATGTGTTCATGTATATGCTAAACAACAAGTTAATTTATCATCATATGACAAAAGTCATGACAAGCTTATTATTTATTATCCAATTATCCTTTGTTTTGTATACAAATATATCAATAACATATCACTCTGTAAACTGGTAAATTATACTACATACTATATTATACTATATTCTATGATTATTTTATAACACCACTTCTTCACTTTTTATTTTGGAGAGGGTTTATATATATAGGCTTTGCCTGTTGCCTAATCCATTTGATTACTCAATAAAATATGCTTAAATTAGAGTATTAGGAAAAATTTAATATGAAACATAACTATTGAATAAACATTTAAGTGTTTATAGTATAACCTCACAATATCCATAAAAGTACCACTGAGACCAACATAATACAACTGCATAATAAATAAAAGTTATTTAAGAAATTAATGGGTTCCAGCTTCTGATCCGCCATTCAGTAGATATTTTAAAACAATCTTGACTAATAAATGTCAGTCATATAATAATGATTCCAATATAAGTCGATCAGATGAGCAAATCTAATGTTTTGAGGCTGTATGATCGAGCTATAATTTTGAGAACCTTAAATTTATCACTATTATGGGACCCAGTTCATTGAACAGGCATGGGACAATTACTTTTTCATAAAGGAAAAGCATGGGACAAAAACTTCCTTAGGTACCCGTGGGATGAACACTTCTTTAAAAATGAGTTACAATTCTCAACTCAAGAGGAACAATTAATATCTTTAAACATATTTCATTTTAAAAAAAATAATCATTTAGGAGGGAGTTACACTCATTATTATCCAAAACTGTGTGACTTGCTCTCTTTAACTTACACTAAAATTCTATGAAAAGATGAAATTAGAAAGCTTATGCAATTCTGAGAAAAAATATGCATCATATTGCCAATTCCATTGAGGTCTAAGAAAAATATAGCCATTTAAGTGAACCTACCATTTCCCCACTCCTCTATTTAACACAGATTCATGGGGCTCTCCTTTAGTAAAACATATTAACTTAATCTTTTAGACATCAATTGTTGTTCAACCTCCTTGAATAAGAAACCTTATTCAGTACTACATACATCTACATAATATTACCATGATAAAAGCATCAAATCACTTAGAAATACTCTTACATGTATTACACTCCCCCTATTTTGATTGTCATAAAAAGCATTTATAGTTTGAAATATTTTACCTAATGCTATGAAATTTGTGGCAATTTTCTAGGGTCATTTCTTACACATATTTGAAATAATCATCACTGATGCTCAGAAATTGCTCTTTTTTTGGTAAATGGATGATTTGTAGCATTTTTATTCACAACTAGACATGCCATCCTGCATGTGGTTTTTTTTTTTTTTCATGAAAATGGAAGTTTAACAATCATATTTAGTGAATATCTTATCTATTCTGGTTTCTAGTCTCCTTTTGATAAACCATATGCATGCTAAAACAGTAGGACCTGCAAGTATGATATGCCTACCTTTAATTTAAATAAAATTCAAACACACCAGGGTAGCTGGAGATAGATAAGAATTTCATGAAAAATGTTCAATTTTTACATGTATTTCTACATTTTTGACACATATATACAATAAAAGGGTAAAAATATGTTGATTCTTGTTCGATTCAATAGAAGTACCATAAACATAGTAGCTAGATGTTATTTGAAGGTCAAGTGTACCTAATACATATCATACATGTATTATATGCGTAATAAAAGAAGAGAGATGATTTTTTAACTAATGTAAAAACATCTTAAATATCACTTTTGCACAGGATACATACACTTGGGTTTTTAAGGTTGATACTATGATAACTACATTTGTTTACATGTAATTACTACATTTGAAAGAGACATATTCTTATAAAAAAAAAAAATGGGTATTTATAATTAGTCAGGTTTCTTAATGTTATTTCATAAAACCAGAGAGCAACTTCACTGCAGATTTATAAATTTAATGATTAAATTGATAAAAACTGTTTTTATTGCTTATCTCAGTAATTAACTTAAGCCTATAAATTGTCATCAGGATAGGAAATTCCAACTTTCTGGGTAGGCCAAATTTTACTCAAGTGGTGGCCATTCTACACATGTAACCGAAGAGGGAGTATTTATGAACTCTCCTTCTGTATGCATATAAAAATAATTGTTTACATTGTACCTTTTGTAATTAAGTCTCCCAAAAGAAGTTTGGAGACATTGTTTTTGAAAGCGGTTTCTTCTTTTTCTTCTTTCTTGCCTTTGAACTTGTCCATCGCATTTCTCAGAGATGGTTGAACAGAGTTGTACACAACTCAAGGATATGATAGGCCTGCATTCCCTGTTTTAAATTTTGAATTTATTGTTTTTAAATTGGGGTTGGGCAACCATAGTTTTGGGGGGTCAAATAGGGGTGGGGTCTAACATTGAATCCTTAGGGAAAAATTATACACTATATTGTAAATGGTTATAACTTGAAAACCGTTAAAGATATTGACATGGATTTTTCAAATGCTAAATATATTGAGTGTTAATTATGGTCAATACATGGTACATTATAGATATGATCTCTGGGGACTATATATATTCCCCAACCCCCAGGTTAATGGGAAATTACTTAATATTTGAAAAACCGTGACTCCTCACCCTTAAACCATAAATATTCTTGTTCCTTGTGTAATGGGGCATCATATGGTATATACCGGTAGGTTATGGCCATATGGGGGTGGTTCTGTCTACCCCTGACACAGGAAGTGCCCTAATTCAAATATCTCATTAAATTCCTATGAGATCCCCAACCCCAGACTACTTATATTCTTGTCATTTGTGTTAAGGGGCATCAAATGGTATGTAGGTTATGGGCCCTGGGGGTTTTCCTGACCCCCATTGAACAGGAAGTGCCCAAATATCTCAAAAATGGTTGAGATCCCCACCCCTAAACTAAATATATTCTTGTTCCTTGTGTCAAGGAGCATCAAATAGTATATAGGTCATGGGCCCCAAGGGTGGTCATGACCCCCCTCCTCCCCCCCTTTGAACAGGAAGTGCCCAAATATCTTGAAAATAGTCGAGATCCCCGCCCATTAATCATATATTTTCTTGTTCCTTGGGTCATGCCGGTTCACCTGATGTACAGTATCAAATCAAATCATATCAATCAATCAAAATTTTAAACAAAAATGAGTCTCCTTGCAGCAGTGAAAAGTAAGAGTTTATGGGTTTACATAAACAGAAATATTTTCATTAATATTCAATAGAATTGGTAATTTTTGGTATTTATTTTCTCAGAATTTGTTAAATCTTATTGTTATAAGCTCTATTAAGTCATTTCAAGAAGAATATGTTATCGATAGTACATATAATTTAGCACATGTAATTCATTAGATGGATATTATGACATTATCTAATAAATTAATACATTGGTTTTTTGAATACTAGTATTGCTTTTACTAGACTATATGATCAGACAATTGAATCATCAGAGTTCGTGGGTTTACATAAACAGAAATACTTTTATTAATATTCAATAGAATTGGTAATTCTTGGTATTTATTTTCTCAGAATTTGTTAGATCTTATTGTTATAAGCTCTATTAAGTCATTTCAAGAAGAATATGTTATTGATGGTACATATAATTTAGCACGTGTAATTCATTAGATGGATATAATGACATTATCTAATAAATTAATACATTGGTTGTTTGAATATTGCTTTTACTAGACTATATGATCAGACAATTGAATCATAAGTGTTTAGTTAACCCTAACATACAATCAATCAAGATGATATATTTAGAGGACTTTTTATCCTCTGGGATAAAATATCCCAACATGGTGATTCATAGGATTTTAAATCCTATAAAAGCCTTTTAGAGGATTATTTATCCTATAAACACCAATGATGGGAGAAAAAATCCCACGGGAGTTTATATCCCACAAAGATTTTTTTCTCCCATGGGATTTTAGTGGGGTTTGAGATGGGATGAAAAATCCCACCAAAATCCCATGGGATTTTGATATTTGAGAGACAATTACAAGAAAACTAGAGCAATGTGTACATTCATGCTGACATGAAAGGATCAAAGGAAAATGTCCCACCAAGATATATAAACAAAAGTAAGCTATGTCCAATGGAAATGGTAGCTAAAAGCCCGGACTTTGTCATGTCCGGACTTAAATGTCGCACTGTTACATTGATTTATCCAAATAGCCTTTGTAAATTAGAGGTTTTTAAATTGTCATTTGACATCCAAAATCGGTTTCGGGACAACCCACACATCGAGGGAATCAATTAAATTCAAAGAGATTTCATCAAAGGTCGCCGAAAGTGTTTGTTGCATAAAGGAGGAGAAAGTTTGGTTTTTCCCTTTTAACCTTTGGGTTGACCCCACGAAGTGAAACAGCTTTTTTAAAGTGTGGATTTGACTATTTTTAAGTTTCTTGATATGATTGTAATTAAAAGCAATTATACAATCTTTTCTAATATAATAAATATTTTCAATGTTGGCAGAAATATAAGTGCATATTATATTTCTTTGTCCCTCTAAAAGCAGCCCCTGCACATACGTTCCAAAGTGTTATTCTGATGTATTGATTAAGCAAAAATTCATTTTCAAATAAAAGTTATTTGAATTTTTAGTTGCAGTTTACAGCCACCCGAGGATGTGGTTTCCAGAGTGAGGTAGCTATTGATAACATACAACTTTATGAGGGTGAATGTGGTAAGTTTGAGTTTAAAACACCAAACACCTACGAAGCACCCTGTAGTTTTGTGATCTCTAACTTACCTAATGCATACTACATGCTGTCAAACATTTAAAAAGCTTGTGCATTTTATACTCATATTAAAAAACATCCAAATAAAATGAAAGAATATTTCTTGATAATTTGATTCGTCAATGCAAAAAACTGGTATAATTTTTTTTATTCGTTTAGACTTATTTAGTTTGATGATGGCTTTGTTTCTTTTTCAGCCGTCCCCCTACCTACCTGAACTATTAACAATGTTACTCTATCTCAAAATCTTCTGTTGGACCCGGCATTCGACAATTGGACATGATACAAATTGCGTGATCTCGCCAAGATGTTACAGAACTTATTAAATCAACTTGTTATGAATAGTTTCTGTGATGTTCTTGCTTGAAACAGCATTCAATGATAATAAGATATTTATTGACGAATTTCGTTATTGTTTTGTTTTCAATTGTCTTAGTTCAGGATATGACCTTTTTAAAACTCAATTAGGGATTACTACGAAAGACAAATAGGGCCACACAAAAAACTATTTTTATCGCGTAATTACGAGAAAAGATTTCGTTATTACGAAGAAAAATTTAATTTTTACGAGTTAATTGTCTTGTTATTACGAGTTAATTGTCTCATTACTACGAGAAAAGATCTCTTAACAACAAGAAAGGATCTCGTTTTAATGAGATAATAAACTCGTAATAACGACACAATTAACTCGTAAGAATTACATTTTCCTTGTTATAAAATTTATTATAAAATATAGATACATATTATAAATGAAATTGACCATTAGGGACCTCTAGGTCTCTTTTTCCCAAAAGTTTACAATTTAATATTTGGCAACTGAAGCTACATGTAGAGTTTAAATTATAACCTGAGATTCTATGAACATGAAAACTGAAAACTGCTCGTAAATAGGCACTGTTCGCCTTATTTCTCTTTCACCCCGTTGTCCTTACAACCCCAATATAAGGCGCAGACTTCTTAAAGGGGAATGGTCACGATTTTGGTCAAAAATTGTTTTCCCGTTCTAATGTTTACAAAGCTTTACTAGGGCATTTTTAATAGTCATTTAAAATTTGAGTGCCATTTGTTGATTTTTAAGCGGGTTACAGAGCTTGCATTTCTTTGCTATGTAAACAAGGCCTTTGTTTACATTTTGAATGTTGAAGTGAAAATTCCGATTTTAGACCTGAAATGAATGTGTTAAACGTAATTAAATGTTTTTTATGCTTAAAATGAATAAGTAGACAGACAAATCAACTTTAAAAAGATTTTTTACTGGTATATTGAACCTATGTAAACAAAAACAGAGCACGAGCCTTGTTTACATGACAAGGAATTGTGAGCCTTGTATCTTGCGTATGACTCTAGATCTACAACTGGCTCTCAAATTTCACTTGATCACTAGAAATACATTCCTAAAGCATCTATACTACTATATAAAAATAATAGACTCTACTTTTGGGGCTTTAATACCGAGAAATCGGAAAGGTATATATTCTAAACATTATTGGCACTTGAAGATTACCAATTTGTTTTATTTTTTCGCAATCAAGCTTTGCTAATTAATAATCAACAAAATTCATTTAAAAAATCCGAAAATCATATGGATTTTTCGGATTTTACAACCTTGCGCATGCGCATGACATTCACGCTAAATCACGGGAGGCTCTTTAGTTTTTGTTTCCACAATATCACATTTACATGGATAAACTCAGAAACGATATTACAAATACGTGTAAATTTTAACTGAAAATTTGTCATATAATATATTCTGTTCATCAAAGGAAATACAGGAGATAACTCTAACTAAGTGTATTTAATATGAAAAATCCCGATAGTTCCGAGTGTTTGACTCGAAGCGAGTGAAAAATTTAACGTTGCTGGAGAAAGTGTCGAATTCTTCATTAATATGAATTAAATTTTTAGACGAAAGGTATTTACAGCATCAAAATGGTTTATTATATATAATTTGACTGTTATATTTTCAATGCAGCTTCATTAATTTTCTCCAAAATCCTGCAATTTTTTTGCTACATTACGGGTGTATCGGAGGCATTTTAACTGTTGTATAGGCCTGTCCCTAGACACAGATTATTCTAACTAAGCAGAGTGTAGTGAAATTAATAGCGCAGCGCCGGCGCAAAGCGAGCTCTACCGGCAAAGCGTGTGTGTGAATAGAAAATTCGGACTAGTTGCACATTCATTCAACGGATTTTTTTGGCGTCAGTAAATCGGACCAGTAATGCCTTGTTTTAATCGTCCCAGTAATTCCCCGTAAATATGGTTTCCCATTTCACACTCTCACGAGAACAAGATTAAAGACTATTTACATCATGCATTGTAAATAAAATAATTCCATTACGTTAGATTAACAGAGTTGTCGTTCCTTCGAGTGACGTCACAATGGATTTCTTGCACATTGATCCCACAGAATTTTTCGGCGTCAGTAAAAATCGACCCACAATGCAATTTATCAATGTCGGACGATCTCACTAGACTTGATTCCTTCTCGCGAGAATCAAAGTAAACCTTTTGAGAAACAGATAAATTGTGTAATTTCAAGAATATCATGCTTTTTAAGTAAACAAAACAGTATATTTCACTTAGGTTTTTTTCCAGAGTTTTTTCAAAGAGACAGACGACACTTGACCGACGTGAACTTTGACGTCACAATAAGGGGAAATTACTCTAAGTAGTTATAGTAAATCTGCTGAAATATAAATACCAAAATCTTCTCAAAATCTTGCAAAGCTAACGAATGGGGACATCTTTTTTTTTTTTAAATAGGAAACAGTTGTAACTTGCTCTCATTTGGATGAATGCTCACATTTATTTTATTCACTAAATATTTACAGTAATTAATTTCCAGGAACGTTTTTTAAAAGGGGGCGCGGCAGCATCATTCAAAAAATATTTACAAGCAAAATGAAAAAGAAATTCTCAAAATCAGGGAAATTGTAATCCGGGTGAGGAATGGTGAGTGCGTAGTATGCATTTAGCTCTTTAACTGCTCAATGGTATCTTTATTTTCACATTTATTACATCCTCCCGGGGGGATGATCAGCAAATTTTTTTTATACGTAAATTAAATATTTTTTTTTAAACGGGGGGGGGGGGGGGCTCTATGATAAGTCAGTTTTTTATATGTAAGTTTAAGAAAAATGTCTGCTGCAAGAAAAGAGGAAATAAACTGCAATAAACAATATGTTAAAATCTTTATTATTCAGTAACATTATATCTGAGATAAATTCTATTTAAATAAATAAACAATCTTATGAATTATGAATAATGAAAAATTACTAGAAAAAATAGGCATGTTTATATTTTATTTTGCATTCAAATTCATTTACGTTACGTTGATACTTTTATTTTTATTGATTTATCTTAATTCATTATTTGATCACATGCTGCGCTCGCCCCAACGGTCGCACCGTAAAACATATTAGCATTACTGTAGGCTTAAAGCTTTATTATGTAAATGGCAACATTACGGTGTATCGATGTATCTATTTCGTAAATGTACGACATCATATACTATGACCCGTGCACGCGCGGGTCAAAGTCTAGTTATGAATAATAAAAACAGAAAAACAGAATTCGACCAAAATGGTGACCATGCCCCCTTAACAGTTTAAAGTACAGAATGTATTTTGATGTAGAGGTCTCACCGGTGTGGACGTACATGTTGCTTCGCCGTGTTACTCGGTCGCAATTAAATTATCAAGTTTTACACAAATTTTCAAGGCAGGGGAATAAAAACATAAAATAAACTGGCCATAATAAAATTTACAGAATATGCACATGGAATAAAAATTAAATGCATTAAATCCAAAGACCACGAAAAGAATACAGTAACTACACGTTGGCCACGAGTTTCAGGTGTACAATCGGATGTAACGAAATCGAAGGATTTATATACCAGGTACCTTTGTGATGCGCAAGGTATGTACTTCTTGCTGCGCTCGCCACAACGGTAGTACCGTAAGATATATTACAATGTTTATGTTACCATATTATTTGCTATTGTAATATACACTGTCGTTTGTAGTTGGCCAAATTTAGGTTTATCGTGGTCAGTACTGACAAGAGAGCCGTTTTAAACACTACATACCCACAGACACCTGACGTTATATATGTTTCGTATAACAGAAATTACACCCCTTATCTAATATTACACAAAGCACACATCGCCGCCATCTTGTATTTATTTAAAACTTTAACGTTGGCCCAATTTTACGACTGAAACTGAAACTGAATAATAAATTTTTTTAAGCCTCTCCGTCTCGCGGTCAGTCATTCACCATCTAAGTTACCTTCCATGTCAATTAAATTAGCATGATGCATCAGCATTAGTAAACAATCTTGTCCTGTTCTCCAGCCACGACAAAGGATGACTGCACTTGATGCCGTTTTATGGGTTCTTTATTGGTCACGTGTTACGATTTTACTTCATTATTTTTCATAGAGTTTGGTCAAATTCCAATAGAAATTTAATGTCTTAATGGTTTTGAACTGAGTTGCAATTAAATAATTCGTTGTTTTATGGCTCCAAATATCTGGAATTTAGACTTGTCTGCCCTTGATTGAAGATAAGGTGCATAGAACAATTTTAAGGGGGCATGATCACAATTTGGTCAAATGTTTTTCCCCATGTTTAAAGGGGCATGGTCACGATTTTAGTCAAAAATTATTCTTCCGATTTTAATGTTCACAATGCTTCAGTAAGGCATTTTTAATAGGCAACCAAAATTTGAGTGTCATTTGTTGAGTTATAAGCGGGTTACAGAGCTTGCAATTCTTTGCTATGTAAACAAGGCTTTTGTTTACATTCTGAATGTTGAAGTTAAAATTCCAATTTTACACCTAATGAATGTGTTAAACGTAAGGAACTGTTTATTTATGCTTAAAATGAATAAGAAGATAGACAAATCAGCTTGAAAAAGATTTTTTACTGGTATATTGAACCTATGTAAACAACAACAGGGCACGAGCCTTATTTACATGACAAAGAATTGTGAGCCCTGTATCTTGCTTATAACTTTACAACATACCCTCAAATTTCATTTGATCAGTAGAAATGCTTTCTTTAAGCATAGTAAATAATGAAAACAGAAAAATAGAATTTGACCAAAATCGTGGCCATGCCCCTTTAATGTTTACAGTGCTTCAGTAAGGCATCTCTAATGGTCATCAATAAGCGAGATACAGAGCTCAGTTCTATGTTATGTAAACAAACTTCAAATCATGTTTTTGTATACATTTTAAAAATTCCAGGTTTATACCTAAAATAAAGATGACAGACGCTGGGAATTGTTTTTTATGTTAAAACAAATTAGCAAATAGAAAAAAACCCAGCTTATACCAATATATTTACATTCAGTGTATATTTTCCCTTTTGTTTGCATTGAAAATCTGCGATGTGCAATTTTCTATGAATACCCTTTGCTAATTCATGTGCCATGAGCACAAATATAAAGTTTAACGTCTCCATGTGTTTTGAGTATATTTATTTTTGTAAGATTAAATTAAAATTTTAATCTTACATAACCAATTTGATATGTACTTTTGAAAAACAATAATTAATTTATATCTACTCCTTAATAAAAAAAGATTTTTCTCCACAAAGTATCTGGCACTATATTTTTGTCGCGGAAGCTATCTAAATAACATGTTAATATTGCTGTTCCAAGTATGTTTCATATCCCTGACTAAGAGCGTAAATAATGGCTTTATAGAGGCGATACATAATATTTCATACAAATAGACATCAGTATGAAAATATAAATATATAAGCATTGAATGCTTATTTTTGGATGTCGTCGGTCCTGTGACTATGGTGTCCGGATAGGGCCATTTGCGTTAGCGCGACATCGCGTCCAGATAAACGAGACATCGCACTAACACACAACACGCCGTCGCGCTATCGCAACTTTCCACAACACGCCGTCGCGCTAACACACAACACGCCGTCGCGCTAACACAACTTTGCACAACATGCCATCGCGCTAACACACAACACGCTATCGCACTAACACAAAACACGCCGTCGCGCTAACACAAATTTGCACAACACGCCGTCGCGCTAACACAACTTTGCACACCACGCCGTCGCGCTAACACAACTTTACACAACACGCCGTCGCGCTAACGCAACTTTGCAAGTTTCACAGTCTAGTAGGAAGTTTGAAATTTGTAGGCCTGCATGCAAGCATGGATGAAAAATAAATAAAATGTACTTTGAAATACATATGTTATTTTCAATTATTATCAATACATATGAATAAAAATATAGTTACTAGTATGTCACTGTATAAGGATATGCTAGAGTGCATATAAATTATTAATAAATCTACCAATTGATAAATTTACCTTAAATATTTGATATAATTAATTAATTCAGCAATGATATATTTATAACATGTACATGTCCCAAATTCATATTAGGTGCTCTGTATATTTCCAAAGCAAAGAAATTTTAAAATGTAAAATTGAAAGTGTGTGTGTGTGTGTGTTGGGGGGGGGGGGGATAGACTGATCCTCAGAAATATTGAGAGAAAAAAACCTAATTCCCATAATGAAAATCATGAAAATCCTAATCCGTGGAGGGAGGGGGGGGGGGGGGGGGGGGGCTAATCCTATACTTCTAAAACAAAAATCTTTCCGGGGGGGGGGGGGGGGGTTATGCCTTTTACTCCACCTTCTAAATCTTTCAAACGTACATTACGGAACAATTATGATTCCTGCGAAAAAAAAGTGATGGTGGTTGGGGGGGGGGGGGGGGGGTGGGCTGAACCCTCTATTCTGCTATGTTCCTAATGGTTAGGTATAACTTAGCAAAAAAAGAGGGGGGGGGGGGCTTAGCGACGGCGTGTTGTGTAAAGTTGTGTTAGCGCGACGGCGTGTTGTGTGTTAGCGCGATGTCTCGTTTATCTGAACGCGATGTCGCGCTAACGCAAATGGCCCTATCCGAACACCATATGTGACACACCAAGCGGTGCGCGCGGTATGATAATATGTCTGAACCGCTTGGTCTGTCATAGGACCGACGACATCCAAAAATAAGCATCCAATGCTTAAATAAAACACGACACGAACCTGCTCTGTATCTTGCTTATAACTGTTTGACTGACGCTCAGATTTTGGTGGATTATCAGGATTGCAGTGATAAAGCACAGTAAACAATAAAATAAATAAAAGGAACACGTGTTTTAAAATAAATACTTGACTTAAAGGGTCGGTATTGGTTTCTGTCTTTACAAGAAGCATATCAATTTCCGTTCCACCACTTGATTTTTGGCCTAGATAGAAAGCTCTTAGGTTTTTGTTCTCATAATGAATAGTGATTGAAAAAAAATTCAGAGTCGCTGTCCAAGCAGTATGAGTTATAAACGTTTTTTTTTTAATTTTGTTTTCAGTTTACATTCTTTAATACGAAACATGATCTTTATGTGTATTTATTTACAGCCAAGGACTTATCAGCAATTACATTGTACATGCATCGAAAGTCTCGCGTGACGCGATTTCAAATGTCGCGAACCATTTGACTTTTTGCGACAATGATGCATGTCGCCGTAGTTTTTCCAACAGAAATAACAGGAAGAGTGATGTTTGTAGATGTAAAAGGATTTTTACGAGGCGTTCGAATATTATCATCTTTCACTGTACATTCAACTGAACCCTTTTTCGTATTAGAAGCTGCATTATTTGTGTAGTGGACGTACCTGATGCCGAAATGACAAGAAAACGGGAAACTCTAACTGACCCACCCTGGGGTTTTTTCTAATCTATAAACCTTCCTCTTGCTTTTTTGGCTTAAAATGTCACCAATGCACACGTTCTATGCACAAAACGAACTGCATCTACTTTGGAGTACTTTTCCCACAATTGTACCATTTCCTTTAGATGGTCTGGATAAGCAAACGCAACAGTTTTTTCTCGGTACGATTTTCTTACGTGACACCTGTCTCTAGCAACACATGTACAGAATGAATATTTCTTGCCCCCAAACAAAGCGGAAAATAGACGCTTATAATAGGAACCAAATTCCGAAATTTTGTCTTTTTTCTGCAAAATTCGACCCAAGGGCCAGGTTGCCACTGAGAAAATAAGTTAAGATTCATCAGTAATGCACAGAACCAATAATCCGATAATATTGAGACCCGGGATCGAGTCCTGTTAACCAGGATATAAAAACAGGGTTTTTTTGTAATAATGAGTCTGTTAGTTTGATTTAAAAAAAAAATGAATACCATCACTTTATATTAAGCGTGATATTTTACTATTTTTTTAATCTTTTTTTTTTTTGGAAGGAGGTCTAATTTTTGTTTACATCCCTCTTACAGATACATGTACCATCTAAAGCGATGCATAGGGGATACATGTAATGCTAATTTTAAAATATTTGAGTCAAAGCCATGAAATAATATTTCTTTATTGTTTAAGACTTTATAGAAATAACATGAACTTATTCGTTAATAATATTATTGTTCACATGCTTTCATCAGCTACTGATCATGATTCAAAATAACCGAAAGTGATCTGCAATGCACTTAAGTTACTAAGGTGATAAGAGCCCCCGGTGGAAGTCGCTATTTTGAAGATAATTTGAACAAATTTTATTGTGCAAGTTACACAAAAAAATTGGAAACAAGTTCTTATAACCTATTATTAATATATTTTGCGACTAAGTTGTAAAAATTGATTCAGAATTTTATAATTAAAAAAAAAATCCTTTCATGAAACTGTGCCTTATCAAAAACAAACATGATTACAATTTTTTGTTCGGGGTCGACACATCTTTGTCAATATGAAGACTTTAAATCCAATTTAGAATACACGTAACAGTAAACTATAATATCTACATAATCCATTCCACAGGGCGCACTGTTCGTCTGCATATTCATTGTGAAATGGACTATACCTACATATATATATATATATAGGGAATATTTGTTTTTGTTTACGTGTAGGACATTTTACATCTTTTTGTTAAAAGTAAATCAAAGTAAATACTTGGATATTGTGTGTTCTTAACCCAGTCATATGGGTTTGAATAAAAATACTCATAGCTTGATGTAAACACTATTGTCAATAAATGTCAGATTAAGGTGGCTCTATACACCCACAGTTTATTCCAATTTTCAATAGAAGACCACAAAACATATACTTATCAAATATTAAAATGAGGATAGGGATACTATAGGTATTTTTAAAGAATTTTTTATTGTTTTTTCGTGTTTTTGTAAAATATTTTTTAAAAAGAGAGCTATCAACAAATTGAGAGAAATTATTTTGTCATATGATGGATATTTCCTTCGGACACATAAAAAAATATATAATACTTCTGAACATTCAAAAATGTTATTATTGCAATTTTTTTTAGTATTTCCCCAAAACATATTTTTTCATATTTTCTTACTCTGTTGACAAATCATCTGAAAAAGTTGCTTGATGTTATAAGAAAATGTATTTTAATAAATGTGACATAAAAAATTGAATGAAAACCATTGCAAATAAACACAAAAAATATTTTAAATTTTATTTGGTATGAAAGTTCCTCATGTAAGGGTTATCGTTCCTAAGTCCCAAGGCCCAAACACCTTGGGGACTTTTCATTTCTGAGTTGAAGAAAATTTCCTAAATATAATGTTGGAATGATAAATACATACATATTTCATTATAGACTTTGCCCTGTATAAGTGAATATATTCGCTTTAATGCAAAACTAAGTCAAATAAATAAAGGGGAACATTGACTAGGCTAATAGGATTTATGTATCCCAACCTGAGAGAAATTCAAAGCAACCCTCTCATCCCCGTTAGGTGTCGATATTAATGTGCATTAAATTATATCATAATTGAAATATTTTCACCTGTTTAGAATTTTCTTTCAAGGTATTCAACCAAAAAATACGTTTTAGAAAATTTTGGAGTTAAAAAAAGTATTGTTCTCAACGGGAATCGAACTCATGACCTACTGGTTTGTAGGGAACCCACTAACCACCTGCGCTACGGTGTAACATATCAATGAAGGGAAAGAAACTATTTAAAAAATTATACTTGATTTTATTGTTTATTTCGATAAATAATACCACACAACGTGAAGGTGTCACATACCACATTACTTGTAAGTAATGCATTTTCCAATTATCAAATTAAATCTATCCATTTAACAAATTTTTCAAAATAGCGGTTCCCATACAATTCACCTCAGTGTAAATCAGCCAGTACCGGAAATGCATGTTTCCAGATTTACTTTTTTGCGTACTGCGTCATCAAAAGTGGTGTATAGAGCCACCTTAAACTACTCATTGATTGAACTGGTCGAACCGCTGGCAACTTGTCACGTGACTTATGGTAAACGCTGATTTCCAAAGAACTCTGTTCACCTTTCTAATTGGTCAGTTCTTGGCTTTGGAAATATATGAGGTAAATGTGTTGGGTGCACATGATTTCTGATTAGTTTTGCTGAAGGGACAGAGGTACGTACTACAGTAACAGCATATTGTTGTCGATTTCCCATGGATTTTGAATGCATGTTTTTTTTATTTAAAAGTTCAGACACGAACTATTACTTGGTAAATGTATGTGGCTACCCGAATAACAGTGAATAAGATTTTTTTTAAAATAGTTCCTTCTTGATTTTAAGGTAAAACTATTTAGACACAATCTATTTACTCGTTGTTAAATATCTAGACCGCAAATGACTTCCTGCATTTGCTCGTTCTAACCCTACAGCATTGCACTTCGTCAGGCGCGGATCCAGAAACGTTCAAAGGATTGCGGGGGGGGGGGGGGGGGGCCTGAGAAGAAATGTGGTATTATGAAGTATTATACATGAACACAAAGGCTGTGGAATTGGGACCGCCTAGAGACCCCAAAAACGTTCAGGGCGAATTCCGTTAGGGTTATAAAGGGGGAAGGATAAGACTTTTAAGAACTCTTAAAATTTTAAGAAATGAAACTAAACCTTGAAATCAGCTTCAGTTTTATTCTGCTCTCGTAAATATGTGTTAAGAATTGCTATTTTGAAGAAATGATTAGAAAAAAATGTTACAATTTTTAGTCAGAAATTTTATTTTTTTTCAAATTATTGATGAATTTGAAACCTTTTGTGGATTTTACATTTTTATCGTAAAAATATTTAAAAATTGCACCACTTTAACATTTAAATACGGCTATAATATCATAGTATTCAATCATCAACATTTTTAGAATCGCAGTGTCTGACACCATATCTCATTTAATGACTACAGTAGTCTATTCTTTGATGTCGTATCGCGTATGCACGTGCAATGTTAGACTTATACATAATCTTGGAGGAATTCAAATTCAATAATAAGGCTTTTTAAGGAAGATAAAGCAGCTATTTAAAATTATATTAATCAGGTTATGGTATGAATATATAATTTAAGGTGTGGATCAACTTAACAACGAATTCCGGAAAAATGAGCCTTTTCCATTTTATTATTTTTTCACTCAAAAGAACAAAAATGGCCGAAACATTCTCCGACTATACTGTGACTGTATAAGACTTATTAGTTTTGGCAGATGGCTAAATGAGAATATAGGTTCTACATAAAATTGTCTCATGTCTGGTTGACAAGACTCTTTGTTACATCAGTGTTTGTAAAAATATAACAAAATATAAACATAACCTCTTCATCCCGACCTGTTCTCTCTCTCTTCTCTCTCACACACACTTTTGAAAGAGAGGGGGTGCAACCTCCATAACCCACTCCCTCTAGACGATGTACACCTGAGGCGTGTTCAATGAGGCAACCGATTTGTTGAGCAAGCCTCTTGTACAACTATACGTTACGCACCTTTTACTTTACTTGTAGTTTTTTCATAGTCAATCACATGTCCATCTTAACATCTATTTTGTAGATCAGTATTGTTCTGGAGGATTAGTGTTCATCCATGACGTAACACTCCTTCCCTGTACCCATAAGTATCCGCGGATTCGTGATTTACCAAAACCCACCAGACTGGTATATTAGCAGTCCCTCTTGTTCAGGCTCCATCACACCTGGGGAGAATGGGTCTTCTGCAGCCAGCTGTTGTGTTGCTTCTGTTGTTGATTGTCTTGTGTATAGCGGGACATGCAGTGGATAAACACAATGGGAGAGGTATGTTTATCTATCTTTAAGTTATACTGGACGTTTGAAAAGAGAAATACCCCCTACTCGGGAAATTACTTTATTCAAGTTGACTTGAAAGATGATTTTTGTCCATTGTTGCCTGAATAATTTTGATCATCATTTTTTTGAAACCATTGATTGATTTGATATGAGTGCACACATACAGGGATATGATTCTCTCTGTAAAGATCAACCTTTTATATACATGCATATCTTTAACGTAAATATAGTCACCGATTTTCTATACGGTTGACTTTTTATTACAAAATAATTAAGGAGGCCGATTTGAAATTTTTTGTGGAAAAACTACGAAAGTAAAACTATTTTTTACTATTAGTAATTTACACCAGCTTTAGTTTTTTTGCAAAGTTTCAAAAAAAAAATAATGACCGTCTCAGTGGCTCTCTTTAGGGGTCATCTCAAAATACAGGTACATTTAATATAGGAATACATACTTGTACTAGGAAATATATAATAGTCATTTTCCGCAATTCGAAGCAGATTAAAAAAATACTACAAAAGCTTTATTTCTCAAATTGTAATATTATAATACATTGTATGATAAGTAACATGATTTTCTACCTTATATATAAAATATATTAAATTATACCGTCTGGTTTAAATTTCTAGTGGGGGCATCTCAGAATAAGAAAAATGCCACCGAGGATAGCATTGTTCTATGTATAAATTTTCAACAGCGTACGATTTTTACTTTTTCTTTTATTTCTTATAACGCACTTATACATCATAACGTCATAAAAGCACAATGGCAACGCTTACCTACCGTAAAACGAAAAATCGTTTAAAAAATAAAATTTTCCTTAATAAATCTAAATATTTTTAGCTGTATTTTGTTTATTGTGTTCAGTTTTATAAATAATATAAAAATTTCAATAAAAGTATATATACTCTGTATTAAACTAGAATGCGCAAAAACGTGCGCTCTGAAAACTAAATTCGGCCTCCTTAAATCAAAGCATGTCTTTTACAACACTATTTCCATAAATATAATTGTAGTTATTGCGAAAAGAGAAGCCAGAATCGCCTTGAACGAACTAAGAAAGAAGCACATATCACACGTTTTGAAGGTAATTTGTTTATTATATTAAATTTTCAATATGTGTATCACGTACATGTATAATATTATTTATTAGGTTAGTTACTGACTCACTACGGAAATATATTGGGTTGATCAATCTCATAGACGGCTCGGCGAAGCCAGATGACGCAGATTATGCACATTAGAATACAACAAAAGTAAGCATGCTATATATGGTTGTTTAGATAATTTATTGTAGAAGAAATTGGTACTAAACACTTTTGCATTGCATTTCGTATAAAAGCGAAAACGACTGCAACACAGGGGAGGGGGTGGTTTACCTCATTCGGAGTTAGATACCTTGTGTTATTATTATACTATAGGATAAAAAAAATTCTCAGAAACAAGTGCCTGTGTACAAGATGCCTTACATCTCGTCCAATTAAACTCATTTAAAATCTTCAAAATTATCAATACCACCTTTCAAATACGCTTTAAAAATCTTCGCTTCACCCATATTACTTACATGTACAATGTTTTGTTGCTATTTAACTTTTAACCTCTGCAGAGATCTGAGCAAATTTAATGTTAGACGCTGCCATTTTGTTCTGCTCCAGACACAACAATGTGGCGTCAATATTCAAAGGGCAACTACTCTAATTTAAAAATAATTCCAAAAGGACCACTACTCTAAATATTTTAAGGACTTACTGAACACGATTTCTGTGTTAAATAATACAAATAATCGAGATGAGTAGGTGAGGCGGCAGCCAATGACGGCCATATTGCCTAATATTAATCCTCAAAGAACTAACTTCAATGCCTTTTCTTTTATAAGGTGGGTCTGGACTCCATATTTTTGTCATAGTCTATATAAGGTTTTAAGGAAATCAAACCGATTTCAATCAGCAAAAACGTGAAGAGATGACCCACTATACTCTAAAAATGTCATTTTGTATCCCAACAATTGAACGTTTTAGAGAAATACTAGAAGTCTTTAAATTCGTAATTGAAGCTGCATTTAGCATTTAACAATGATGTTTATTGTGACTGAAATGGCTCAGTGGTTAGAGCACCAGAGATTAGTTAACATTATAGAGCTAGGGTTTTTAGGTTGTGGGTTCGATACGACCAAAACTTAAAAATTTATTTTTTTTCTTATCGTTTGTTAAAATATTCCAAACTGAATAAAGTTAGAAATTGTGCTTTTGTAAACTTGTAATATAACATCATCTATTATATTTGGTTGGAAACAAATTAATTTGAAATTGTTTTCTACGACAAAACCAAATGGGCATATGCGCTATCTTGCTCCCCCATCTTCTTTATTTACAAAAAGCAAGGATGTACGCAAACTCATGTGCAAGTTGCCTAACATCTTGTCCTATTTAATCCATTTAAACTTTTCAAAACTCCACCTTTAAAATTTTGAGAATCTTTTTTTCTGATATTTACTTACAATGTTTTGTGGCTATTAATATCAAAAGTTTTCTCCCTTTACTATGCAGAGATTTGACAAAATCTCGACGCTACTTTTGTTCTGCTCCAGACACAGCAACGTGACGTCATTATTCAAAGGGCACCTACTCTAATTTTAAAGAATTTCAAAAACAAACTTGTCCAAACATGCTGTTTTTGTATAAATAATATTTACAATTGCAAATGTTTTCCCTTATATAACACTGTTTGTGCAATCCGCTGTTATTCCTGCATAACATCAACCAGGGTGAAAGGTTCAAATAGCGCATGAATAATCTAACTCACTACTTTTTTTTATGTATTCTTACCTACCGGTTTATGCTTACATGTAACACACTAAATATCGTAATGAAAACATAATTTAGAAATAAATAAAAAAACTGTATATTTTGTGATTCGAAGTTGTACATTTTCACCTGCTTCTATATCCAAATATCCTATGTCCCTAGCAGGGGCGGATACAGGATTTGTAGTTGGGGGGGGGGGGGGCGTGGATAAAATTATTGAGGCAGGGGGTCTGGGTTTTCGTGTATTTTGAAGGTAAAACCAGGCTCAAAATAGTGGTATTTATTTTAGTTATGTACACTTTTAAAAGATGAAATAAGCAATGAAAATAAACAAACAAGATAAAGTTTTCATTTCTTTTAATCACCAGTTGGATTTTCAAGCAACATCCGTCTTGGATTTCTGGAAACAAATATGTCAATGATTTTACTGACATCTACCTTGATGTCTTTATGTACATAAACAAAAGCGCTCTCCTCCCATCGTAGAGCGCAGATAACTCTTGATAAATCGTATAGATGAATTGGCCCTTAGTGTTGCTTATACCTTATACATGTATTGGATTAAAAACAAAATATTTTAGGCATTTAAGAACTCCCAAAATTAACCAGGTTATCGAAGTTACACAACATTCTAATGACGTTACGGTATCCGACCCCCTATTAGCTGTTAGAAATATCTTATGCATCAAATCTTCAATATTCTTATATTAAAATAGTCTATTTACCTAGAAAACATTAAAAAAATTAAACAGTAATTAATTAATGATTGCACATAGACCATCTGGTTTTAAATGCAATTATATATTTACCTTCGACCAGCTTTTAAATATTCAGAAATTTTGCTTGCATCGCAATAGGGAAATGACAGCGCAGTCTACACTTATAACAAAACTACTGGGATTTCCTGTCGATTCTTGGTCGAAGCCCCAAGTTCAGGGCCCTGGGGAATTTGAGCAGCCAACCATAATGAAATGACCAACACTGCTTGTTTTAAACACAGTGACTGTTTAATTGGTTTGTTATCAGAACCTATCAACATGCATTAGGATCAGATATTTATAGATGGTGTTATAGAGCAGCAGAATTACAGTCAGCATAGCACAACTGGTGTATCAGTGAGGTGTAACATTGAGTCAGGCATAATTATTAATAAAGTGAAATACAAAATGCTAACTTTTCTATGTAAAATTATCAACTCATCTACAGTCATGCATACTTTGAAAATTTTAAGGGGGGGGGGGGCGTGCGCCCTCCACAGCCCCCCCCCCCCTTAAATCCGCCAGTGCCTAGAATGAAGAAACATTGACGAGTGATATTAATGAAATCGATATTGTATCATTGAATTTATGATAAATTACACTTTATCTCTTTTGAAGAGGTCAGCTGATTCTGAAATCGACGAAGAAGAGGCAAATATTGATCTTACTATGATAGAACGGGAGTTAGAGCGATTTGAAGATACACTGCACAGCACTGAAGAAACTGGAGCCAATCAACATGAGGCTAAGGGCGGGGAAAAACTCATCCAGGAAGCGCTGAAGGTGATGACGCGAAATTTTGAAATGAAGGCTTGCAAAGAGTTATAAGCAACTACTATTTGGTTCTTGTACACGTCAATTTTAATGATAAAAACCAGTTACGTTTCAGAACCAAGCAGGTAGCTAGTTTGAAATTCAATCAAATTGTAAAACGCTGTAAAATGTTTGATACATTAAATGAAATTTTTTGGGTTATGCTCGTTATCAATAGATTCGTTAGTAAATGCAATTCTGTTTTAAGGGTGATGTTGATCCCGACTCTGACGTGGTCAATCTGTTAGAGAGCATGTATGTGGACGAAGGTTCCAGACACAACCAGCACGTAAGTAATGAATATAATCAGTCAATTCATTGTTGACAGCTAGTTCTTTTTGTAAAGTTTAGTAAACATGACCCAGAAAAGGAATCATAATTTTTTGTCTACAATCTTTTGCATTTAGCATAAGACTAAGTGTTTGGTCAAAGTAAAAGAGCAAAAAACATACTGGATACGGATGACCCATCTTCCTAACAATTTACACGCAGTGTGCGCTAAAATTCATATTTGTTTTAGCCGAAAGGTATTGAAAACATCGCCGCAAAGAAAGGAAAGGTATTTGGTGACACCCACGACGCTCATCGCTTAACGCAACATCAGATTAAGGAGCTAAATCAGGTAGGTCAAAGCAAGTAAATGGTAGGTCAAAGCAAGAAAATTGTAGGTCAATGCAAGTAAATGGTAGGTCGATGCAAGTAAATGGTAGGTCAATGCAAGTAAATGGTAGGTCAATGCAAGTAAATGGTAGGTCAATGCAAGTAAATGGTAGGTCAATGCAAGTAAATGGTAGGTCAATGAAAGTAAATGGTAGGTCAATGCAAGTAAATGGTAGGTCAATGCAAGTAAATGGCAGGTCAATGCAAGTAAATGGTAGGCAATGCAAGTAAAATGCCCGTCAATTCCGTAAATGTGAAAGTAAATAAAATATTCCAAGCTATTTGACATCAAATCAATAGTTTCTGGTTGGCATATCCCATTATTATCCATTCGGCTTTTTTCACTATCTTGTAGAATGGTGGAAGAAAGAAGAATTTCCTGAAATCAGCCACTTTCTGGACAGATCTCACCATCCCTTACACCATCCACAGCAGCTTTTGTATGTTGTTAAAATGGAGGGGGGGGGGGCACGATATATATATATATATATATATATATATATATATATATATATATATATATATATATATATATATATATATAATATATATATTATATTATTATTACTTATTAGGTTAGTTACTGACTCACTACGTAAATATATTGGG